>CAWWDR010000887.1:0-14901 GCA_963942565.1 Maea johnstoni | reverse complement strand
TATATATATATATATATATATATATATATATATATATATATATATATATATATATATATATATGTATATATATAGTATATATATATATATATATATATATATATATATATATATATATATATATATATATATATATATATATATGTATATATATATATATATATATATGTATATACCGCCAGGGAATGGATGGATGGAATTTTGTGATCGTAATTGTTCTGCCTTTTCCATGCTAAGAAGGAAGGAAGGAATTGCTTTTTTCGTCGTTTCAACATGCTAAGTGTTACAAACAACCAGTTGGCTCTCGACAACTTCCCAGACATTTCCCTCCCGATCAACCCAAAATCTCAAACATATTTCTCATATGGATTAAACGAGGATTAAACCCGGATACTGAAAATTATCGATAGATAACTAGCAATTGACGTCCTAGTGTTTTCATTTCGTATAATCTAGACCCACTCTGACTGGCAACTATTTAGCCTAAAATGACAGAAAACAAAACAAAACAGTATCAAACCTCCGACACGAACCATGGAAACACAACTAGAGCTCTTTCCATTCGTCTACTAACCCCAGCTATCCATCGCATCAGGGGTGTCCAACCTCAGATTTCCAGTAGCGCAATCTTACAAGACCATTAGCGCAAGCTTTGCAGGATGAGGGGAGTGGGAGAAGAATGCGCACCGCAGGGTGGGGTAATTAATGCGTGTTACAACCACTAGAGTGACTTATAGTTCTAAAACTCTCCACTAGGGGGACACTTGTATATATAAAAGGTATTAAATTATAACAAATGGCAATGTCTTTAACCCATTAATGCTCACAGCAGCCAAAAGCGGCCTTGCAAATTTGATTCAATATGGTAAAGGAATGCATGTTAGGAATATATTTGAAAGAAAAATGTTAATTAGATCTAGAACATTATGAAAATCTCTCGTTGAAATATTTTGAAAAATTATAGTCAATTCAAAAGTTATTTTCATAAGTGTCTTTTATCCAGACGACAATATACCTAGAGGAACTCTTAAGCAATAATAGGTTAAGTTCACTGTTGTTATTTCCTAGCCATAATACTGTTATTTATTCTAGAATATTTATATGGAGATAAGTCAGAAGATGAAGTTTAGAAGAGAAAAAAGTGGTAAGACTGCTCGATTTTTTCACCGGTTACCAGGCTGTTTTCATCGCGTTTCAGCTGAAAACAGCATTTAAAATATCCGACCTATGGTGAACCGGGAGCTTGTGTGGTCCAGATTTAGTTGGGCTAGCAATGGTCTAGGGTTTCAATTGAAATGAGAGTTAAAAGGAAGGGCTATTTCCTGTATCATTCACTTTATTATGTTGGTACATGAAAGGTTTGGACACGGTACCGGTTATAGTAGAGATCCTTTCCCCATCAGGGTCTAGGGCCTTCCAATTTGTAATTCACATCCATGAAGGTGGTTGATATTGATAGTATCAGGTTACTGAGGTAATATCTAACTGAGACTAATAGCAGGACTGTCGTAATTCCCTTAAGAATTCCTTTTTTAAACCCTCTTTAACAGATATCCCTATCTCTCATAGTGTAAGAGACTGCAGATGGTGTGCTGTTATTGTTGAATGACCTCTGACTTGTGGTTTCTGTCAGAAAGGGTGTATAGTAGTATAGTATTTCTTTACTCTCAGTGGTGCAGATCAAATCGCTAGGTGGTGAACTGGGTAGTTCCAAAAAAGTCGCTAGGTGGTGTGGAAGTCAGCCACTGGCCCACTAGCACAAAATGGGCACTCCACTAGCACAAATATGCTAAAATGCTAGTGTTGGACACCCCTGCCGTCGCATGATGATGTAGGGACATCAAATTCACCCGCAGGTTTATGGTTCATTATTTCGCCAATAGATGCAGGGCCGCCACCAGTCTACATTGAATCCATTCTCAAGTAGACAGTACATGATTTCGTCAATAGATGGCGCAACCTTTTTCATCTACGCGATGGAGTAGGGACCGCCACCAGTCTACATTGAATCCATTCTCAAGTAGACAGTATATGATTTCGTCAATAGATGGCGCTACCTCTTTCCTACTAAGCGATGGTGTTGCCTACCAGTCGCAGGTCTGTCCAAGCCCAAATTGCCTATAGCAAAATATCAATTCCTTGTAGCATTTTAGTTTGCAGAGACAAACGACGGGGGTGCTTTAGATTTTTTTTATAATTGACACCAGGGGCACTTCTCATTTTGAAGAGAAGGGGACTTTATTCCTTATTTGTTACCACACGAGGCTATAAGTAATGAAATAGAAGCAACATGAACATATAGTACATTCCGTTCATATTTTATTGATCAGGCTTCGTCATTTCTACACTGGACTTTCCAATAGTAAAAGCCAATCCCATTTATGAATGGGGAAAGACGATATTTCATAAATAAATTACTGGCAGTTTATTTAGTATGTGAGACCTTAAGAACTATTAATATTTGACCTTACAGCTCCACCGCATTACAATTGAAATTGAAATATTAATACTTGAACTTATTGCTTGACCACAATAAAATGTATATCTTAATATACATCTTTAGATTATTAGAACTTATCAAATATCACACCTGTAAAGGCATATAGCAGTACCAACAAATGAAACCGTATGAAGTACAGATAAAGCCAATAAAGTCACATCCATACTATAAAACATAATCCTATAAATGTTTGCCAAATCAATTTAAATTCAATTCACGATATTCAACACATCCATATCATAAAATCAAATAGAATGAAAGTTAATTTGTGACTTCCAATTTCATTGGCAATCGTAAATCATAAAAGATCCTCATGCCCTTTCAACTTTCATTAAGATATTTAGAAATCTTCAAAATATACTCTAAGAAAATACATAAATGAATTGGCACGTTCTGTAACTTACAGAGATAATAATAGCATAGCATCAATTGCGATCTATGTTGAAATACATAGTACTATATAAAAGGTTATACTTATCACAAATGTATGCATTCAAGATTAAGATTCTTCTATATCCTGGCACACACTCTATATCACATACATAGCCAACTTGACTATTTATAATACAGTCTGATAAGACACAAGATTTGGCAACTTTTTATATTTCTAAAAATCTAAAAAATAAAGCAGGTTTGAAGGAAATGCCTGTTTAAATTATAACATGACTCAATATAGCCATAAACAAGGGAAATATTTGTTATATAAAAACAAGTGATGAAAACATTTGAAATGTCGGCATTGGAATCTCCCCTATATGGACATGTATCAGAGGGACATTTTGCGAAAACGTGTCATTTTGGTCATCATTGGCACACTCTGTTTCGTGTGAACATTAATTTCGTTCTGTCATTCTTGTACAGTTCCCCTATATACCTGTGACATGAGGTATGTACTACTAATCGTGGTATATAGGGCTTGGACAGACCTGCGACCTGTACGCAACACTATCGCGTAGAAGAAAAAAAGGTAGCGCCATCTATTGACGAAATCATGTACTGTCTACTTGCAAAACTGTTTCCTGGGAGACTGGTGGTAGTATACATTGAATCAATTCGCAGGTAGACAGTACACGATTTCGTCAATAGATGACGCTACCTGGGGTTTTTCTACGCTATAGTGTAGGGGCCGCCACGAATCCGTATGGAATTCATTGGCAAGTAGTCAGTACGTGATTTCGTCAATAGATGGCGTAACATGCGCTACCGTCACAACCACACACATATGGATAGACTAAACTGGTGCGGATTGGACAGAGTCCTATCCTTCGGGGATATTCCAATGTCACTGTTGAATACTAAAAAGCTATGTTTCGCTGGACATATTGACAGGGGAACATTTTGGAAACATTGATCACGCACATCACGTACATTTAAGTGCACGGTGGGCATTGAAATTCCCACGTGGACACATAACAGGGAGATATTTTGGGAATCATTGGTCACACACATAATGGATGTTTAATTGCAAATGTGGGCATTGGAATCTTCCCTATGGACATTTATCAGGGGACATTTTGCGAAGAGTCATTTTGGCAATCCCTGGTACATTCTGTTTTGTGTGAATGTTTCGTTGTGTCATTCTTGTACAGTTGCCATTAATACCTATGCCAGTATATGCTACTAATTGTTGTAGTATACACCTATGACACCCCATTGGGATGGCTTGCATGATTGTCTGAGATGGCAGACACAAAATATGCTACATAAGACGAAACAAACTACGCTTTTGATAACGCATACTACTAGTGCCATCAACATCTAAACTTTCAAAATAACCCTTCAGTAAGAAAAGACAATCCAATTAATATTGTGCTATGTATCGGAAGATGGAAACCGTCTAGATATGGGGTATTGTTGAAGGTAAATGTTGGCTACAAATAACACAAGTACGGTTGTAGATGCAGAGCATCAATAGTCAAAAGGCGGGGCCAAGTTATTTATGAACTTGTGAGGGAACCGGATGTATAATGAACATTAACATTATAGAGGAAAATAATTTATAATGCCTAGATTTGTATCATTTTTGTAGAAATGAAACAAATATCGGAAGTCTAGGCGCAAGCTGCAGACTTCGAAATCTCTTGGTTGCGAAGCTACTTGGGTACGCATCAGTCTGGTTACGAACCAGTTTGGTTACGAAGTCTCCTGATTTCATTCTATACACATAGTAGACTAGTGCCAGTCCTATGAGCCGCTTCACGCCAACAATAGATGGTGGGCGATACCAGTCTCTAATCCGTGACGTGATTGTGAGACTGGCGCTAGTCTATACACATAGTAATTTTTTTCTTAGAAATTTTCCTTCCTACACTGAAAAATATACTTTATGTCCGCTTAAAATATTTTATATATTTGAAAACTTCATGCTAAATTAAAATAAGGAAGGCACTATTTTCCGCGGCAAAGGCAACATTTATATTATAACCAATCAGAATAGAGAATTATATTCAGTCCGGCCTCAGGATTTCGAGCACGGACGTCTGGACCAGGGACATTTCAAATCGGCTTCTCAGATAGGCGCGGCCTGAGGGCCCCGCCAATTACAAGAAGGGAGTGCGATTGTACGCCATATAATTCCGTTAAAGGGTACAATGGAATTATTCCAAGCGTGATTGGAATCCTTTAGTTTCCTAAACACACATATTGATTTATACAGGTCGTTCAATTATTGTACTTTTTGCAAATTTTCATTAAAGTGTTCACAACATGCAGTGTATTAGGATGACTAAAAATAATCGAAATGCAATGATACTGGTGAAGAATCTCAACAATACAAATGTTTTGCTGTGTTATTTTTCAAAGTCTTTGAATAGGTAAATGTGACAGGCTTTAAAAGACGTTTCCAAGAATGACCCAGACATTTAGGAATGACCCAAAAAATACTCATGAAATGCAGCAATACGAGTGAAAAATCGTGACAAATCAAAATACTTGATACAGCTCTCCTGAAAAGTCGTGCATGTGTGATCAGGCTAAAATAAGTAAACGCTGACAGAAACTGAAACATTTCTTTACCATTTAACCCTTTAGCTGCTGGTGGCCAATTTGGCAAATACAAAATGATGCAAAAACAGAGAAAATGACTGAAACGCTGGAACATAGGTACTCATATGTTAGTGCTCAATGAGAGCTTTCCAATGATTACTAACATGACAGGATTAAGATGAGTCTCAAAATCGTTTGAGTTTTTGTGACTATGACGAAAGTAGACTCAACATTGGAAGGGTTACCAGTACGTTATACCATTGCCAGGTGTGATCTTTTGATGTTTCACCCACACACAGGTAGTGATATCGATTAAGCATCACTTCCTCTAACTCATATCACGTGCACAATGCATGTTGCTTTATTTGCTTATGACAAATCATAAAAGAAGTCACTTCACACTATCAAGTCACAGTACCAATACATTGACAAGAAGAAGGACGAGGATAGATCTGCGGGAAATATGTGGGTTTCTCTGTTTGCATTCCTTGCTGTTTTATGTACAGGTGAGATATTACATTTTCTCTTATTATGCACAGATCCTTGGTGGTGATATACATACTAACCTATGGATAATGTATAAGTAAAACCCCATTTTACCCATATACAAAATACGATTTCCAGAAGTGTGATTTCTTTTCTCATATCACTTATGAACGACGGAAATAGTATTTAAATTTCAAATTTTAAAAGAACCTATAAGAACAAATTGGTTATTTGGAAATAAAATGAGTAAGATGACCGTTAAAAAAGTAAAAAGATTCTTTGTCAAATCACTTAAGGTATATTCAATTCAGGAGGTGTTTCACAAGATAACTGGGATTGACCATTCTCTTTATAGAAGAGGTCTCAATGATTCCTCAAATGTATTGTGTATTTAGTATTGAGAGAGAAACGCCAACTTATACCCTTTTGAGATATTAAACTGTCACAAACCTATGGACAAAAAGTTACGAGATAATACTTTTGTTCTGCTTGAATAATATGAGATAATGGGGTATTCAAAGAACATTCTGCTATCAATATTAATATTAATATTGATATCATCAACATCCACATTACTATTATTAGTCAGACTACATACCAGAAAAGGCAGTTTTGGAAGAAATGACTACACAACTGATACGAATTCTCAAAATTAAATGCAAATTGACGAATACTCTGCACAAACAGAACTTGATTTGGAAAATGTCGAAAAGCTAGGGGTCCAATATACATGTATACATCAGATCCTTTATTAATATCGAACAATAGGATGTTTACATGTATACTGTAATACACAGTAAATATAATGAGAAATCTTATGTTGCATTTCTGTTGGTTTTCTCTTCTCGCCATATGTACTTCTGTTGGAGGAATACTAACATAAAAACTTTTAGACAAAGTATTCAAAAGTTGCTTATATTCTTTCACCAAGTGAAAACTTTTATTTTTTTAATTAATTCCGATCATCCATGATCAATTTTAGACTGATCCAACTAGAAGACATATATAGCTTTTTCGTGTATACTGATGGTAGATAACATGCCAATGGAACTACGTGTCCTAATCACTTTTTGCTCAAAATGCCTTGGGGATGGCACTCTTTTACTTAGAGTCAAACATAGAGACGCCCTTCTTAGAATGGTGTTTAACCCTTCCAATGCTGAGGCTACTTTCGTCCTAAGAACAAGGACGCAAAGATCTTTGAAAATCATATAAATCCTGCCGTGTTGGTATTCATTGGATGGCTCTCATTGAGATCTCTTTGATGAGTACCCATTTGCCAGGGTTTCAGTCAATTTTCAGGGTTTTTGCATCATGTTGTATTGGACAAAGAAGCAACCAGCATCATAAGCGTTAAGAACGCTTATAATCTCAGGGATGTGTAGGAAAAGTTTGAATTTAAAAAATGGTATAGTCAGATTTGAATAAAAAAAACGCTATCTAAACTTCCCTTAATTTTTCAGTTGGCTTTTAGCGCTAGAATGTTTGTTAACACGAGATGCAATGGTCTAAATAAATATCCTGCAACTTAAAACAAATGGGAAAAAAACAATAGATAGATAGGTAGTAGTAGTAGTAGTAGTAGTAGTAGTAGTAGTAGTAGTAGTAGTAGTAGTAGTAGTAGTAGTAGTAGTAGTATCATTATCATTACTATTATTATTACTTTTATTCTAATATTACTATTATTCTATTATTATTATTAGTAGTAGTAGTGGTAGTAGTAGTAGTAGTAGTACTGATGATGATGATGATGATGATAATGATGAGGATAATGGTAATGAAAATAATAATGATAGTAATAAATTTAATAATAATAATAATAATAATAATAATAATAATAATAATAATAATAATAAAAGTAATAATAATAATAATAATGATAATAATAATGATAATAATAAAAATAATAATAATAATGATAATAATAATAATAATAATAATAATAATAATAATAATAATAATAATAATAATAATTATTATAATAATAATGATAAAAATAATAGTGATAATGATATGTATACCAAAACCGTAGACAATTCCAAGTATGGTGAGATTTACCTTTGCTTGTAACGCAAAGTATTGCCACTTGTACCTTTAACTGACTTAGCACCTCCTGAATATTGGTATTGGTGCTTCCCTTTGTGTTAGCCCTCTAGCATCGGTCGATTTTGCTTTCTTCGTAGTAAGATCAATTGTCCTTGCAAGATCTTTACTTGGCGTCCAACATCGAAAAGCTCTAATGGATAACATATTTACATATAAAATTGATGTGTGATATGTACACTATCTGTCGTATGCACACAATGGTGCCCCGGGTCACTAAGGTACAACATATATATATATAAATGGATCCTTGGCGTGTTAACTATACACGGGTAGTATGCCCCATAGGTATGAGAGTGGGAGTACACCTATTGTGTACCTATCCATTGTTAATGTACCCATTGTTTGGAGAGTCCCCCAGCAATACGCACCAGTAGTAAAATGTTTAGAGCAGTATGCACCGACGTCTTTCTTTAATACGTCACTTAACCCTTATGCTGCTGGTGACTAATTTGGCCAATACAAAATGATGCAAACTCCTGGAAAATGATTGAACCCCTGGCATATGGGTACTCATCCGAGAGAACTCAGCGAGAGCTATCAACATGGAAGGGTTAAGATGGTCTTCAATAATATCTGTGTCCCTGTACTTTGGACGATAGTAGCCTCAGCATTAGAAGAATTAAACATCTCCATGTACGCCAATGAGATGTATGTATTTGGAATTTCGATTTTTTTGTCACTTTTTCTGCCATATTGTGGCAAAGTCGTGACTAGCCAGTTAGTGGTAGAGAGCACTGGAGTACCCTGCCAAAACCACTGCTTAATCCTGATTCACTGACAACTTTTCTCACATGACGGGCTTCGAAGTAATGAGAGGAAGTAGTGAGAGGCAGTCAGCAGTCAGTGGCAACGCCTTATCCCACACGGCCTACTGGACAGGCAACTTGGATTTAAAGGACAATTCCACCATGTATAAAACAGAAGCCCAAATAGTTTCTTATGGTATTCTCTACTTAAACCCAAGTTCCCACCAGTGCCATCCTTCATACAAGAAGTAAATTGCTGTTTAAACACCTCCTAATAGACACTAAATAGAACCACTGGGGGGCGGCCATCTTAGCCAGTTAATAGCCTCTAAGCAGGCTGCCGGTGCAACTATTAGTCCTTAGCAGTAAGGTAACTGCTATTGACTTAGTTGGTGGAATTGTCCTTTAAGTACTTTTTTGACTACCACAAGAGTTTGGCTTTAAGGCTTACGCATTTACACCTAATCCGGTTCCATGAATTCCTAAATTTACTTTTTAGCGACAGTAACCCCTTGCACTTCCGGAGCGCATCTGATACAAATGCTATTTAAGGTATACATTTTACCAATCACCATCTGTCTATAGATGATTTTGAACTCATAGTTATATGGTATAAGGTATTAGAGTACAATGCATTTCTTTTCATCTTATTAGATGTACACAACTAGTCTTTTTATGAGGAGTAGTATATCTTACTATATAGTATACTATAGAGTATGTATAGTGTTTGTCTAAAATATCGTTTTGTTACTAAGATATTGCCACTTTATCCAAATTAATAATATAAACAAATACAAAGTCATTGGTCAGTCAGATACCAGCACGACTGATTGTGCGATGTAAATAGTTTGGTTTGTTACGATTTACGTCAAACGCAACAGGTCAGTTTGTTTCAAGGCAAAAAAGAAAGACATTATTTTTGGAGCGAATAGCCTCATGGGCTCTCTCGGTTGCAGAGGGGCCAAATTCGGTGTCTCACTCGGCTGGGTGAATGTCTAGACATTCATAATTGATCTGATCAGAAGGAAACTGATGTAGGATTTAATACATGCAAAAAAAAATTCAAAATGACCCTATATTCATTAATTAACCCAACAAGCAACCATAATGCGGACTAGCTAGTCTCAGTGGGCTGTACATAAACATATTCCTTTCTTCACTCTCACATTGCAATGCGAACCATAGTTGTATACTTTTGAAAATAGATGGCTCCACCAGGTCAGTTAGGCACTAGTCTTCAAAGGATACAATCTAAATGCAATAATTGGAACATTTGAAAACCGTACGGCCTATCTACAGGCCACAGTGGAGTGGTCCCCGACCAAAGGTCTAAAAAAACTGGGTATTGATCTATAGACTAGCCGGCCCACGTGCACAGCACTGGTGTCTAAAAATCCTATTCTTTCCCCACAATCACTATGATATCCTCATCAATGTTGCTAACTTCCAAAGCTGGCACCCCCAGGAGCCGTGGAGACATACCTCTTTTAGAAACACACACATCACCATATATATATATTTCAATGATGCGTACTTCTGGCAATAGGTGGCGCCATTAACGTGTGACATTTTTTTCATAGATATAAATTTGAAATACCCAAATTGAAAAAATGAAAAAGATTTAACCATCTTCACGCCGCAGGCAAACTCCCCATAGCAGCAATAGGGGCCAGCAGAGACCAGGATCTACGTTCACCCCCACCAAAGGTCTGCCAAAATCGGTATTAATATATAATTTATCAAATGTACATAGCACGCTATTTTGCCATGCTCATATCATTAACACGTTTAAAAGAGACGCAAAATGTTTTTTTTTAATTTTGCAAAATGGTGTTTTTTTATTTGCTCCTCAAACAAACATAAAACATGAAACATTAAATACTTTTATGTATTACGGATGTTCACATCGAGAAATAATTCAACGAACATTTCACAATATGTATATATCATAGGAAAGGATACTAGTTGTATAACTTTTTTAACTCATCATATACATACACAAAAAGACGCAAAATGTTAATGTTAAGTTGTCACATGAAAATTTCATGGCCAAAATAAAATTTCTAAAAATGAAAATAAAATTTACATGCATGAAAATGACATTTTCATTCAGAAAATTTCTTTTTGCAGAAAATCATCCCAGGGACAACTTTTTTTTATTTTCACGCATGGAAATATTGTTTTCAGTAATGATAATCCGATGATCGATTATAATTGATCATCGGATTAAAAGGGTATCGATTTCGCTCAATCAATCCCAAAATTTGGCATCGATTATAATCAAAATAAACAGCAAAAAGGATGTGTTCTGACACGTCTTCCTGGACCAAGTTTCTCGCCTAACTGATTCCTATCGCTAATTTTCAGGCATGAAAACGTCACTTTCATGCATGGAAATTTCATTCCATAATTTTTCCATGCATGCAACTGTTCGTACGGTTAACCTTTTGATATAAAAATCGAATTCTTATTTTTTCACATTTCAGCTTATGGACTCGCCTGGCGTCAGTGGGGTGGAAGTGAGTACGCTTACGTCAAAAACCCTAAATTGGACTACAGCGCAGCATCTCGCGCATGCACCGAAAATGGAGGGCATTTGGTCATCATGGAAACAGTAGCTGAGAGTATGTATCTTTACTGAACCGTTTTTTATACCTGAAATAACTGTTCGTCCCGATTGTAAAAATATGATACATGCACTATTGTCAGTAGTGTTGCTACTGCTGCTGTTGTCAAAAGGCAAATGCACATTCAGAATATTTCAGGTTCGAAATGCACTTATACATGTACATGTCACCTTTCAAATAAGATCATCCCCAAACCTGTCCTCTCCAGCACTACTCAGATATGGCTTACAGAAGTGAGCAGGTAACAGGCCTGAGGCAGCCATACGGGGGCATCCATCTTCCCGTGATGCACTCTGCTTTGTTGGCATCACCTAAGCACCAGCTTAGTAAAAACAAGCATGTATGTACATACATATATATATATATATATATGTATATATATATATATATATATATATATATATATATATATATATATATATATATATATATATATATATATATATATATATATATATATATATATATATGTATATATATATATATATATATGTATATATATATATATATATATATATATATATATATATATATATATATATATATATATATATATATATATATATATATATATATATATACTGTAAATCACTTAAATATGGTGTGAACATTATATAGCGCAATTACGGTACTGCCCTGGATAGCGTGATCTTATTATAGCGGACGGAGAGCCCCACTGTTTATTTTTACCTACTGGCCTCTATTTACATATCGTAAAAATTGCAGTTAGCCGGGCCCAATAGGGATCAGGGGTCACTGTAATTGACCTCCGGCCGCTGCCAGATAGTGGAGGCAGTGGTTAATGGCTGCATGCAGTATCCATGTTCCTCCTCATGACTAGGCTTTTATTTTGCCCTTCAATATGTATATTGGCCAATTTAATAAAGACGGGGATTTTAAAATAGCGCTCATGGGCAGAGCGCTATTATAGCTATCTTATTGTTCCCGCTATATTTAAGTGATTTACAGTAGATCGATAGCCAGGGTGATCACTCTCACAAAGAAGCATGACCATATCACTCCAGTAATTAATTAACTGCACTGGCTACCAGTCAGGAAGAGAATTGACTTCAAGATTCTGCTACTGGCGTACAAGTGTTTGCATCGAACTGCACCTTCTTACCTGAGGGAATTGCTGAAAGAGTATGTCCCACCACGGACACTGAGATCGACATCCAAGAACTTACACTGCGAGCCGAGAAACAACATGAAAACCTACGGTGACAGATCGTTTAGTGCCTGTGCCCTAAAACTATAGAATCAGCTCCCAGATAATATCTGGGCAGCTGGGAGTGTGGCAACCTTCAAACGACAACTGAACACACATCTCATCAAAGATGTATATATCAATTAACTATGTGGATATCAACATCTATCCTTTGACAATGGAATGTAATGCGCCTTTGAGCATGCTTATATGGAAAGGGCGCAATAATATTTATATATATATATATATATATATATATATATATATATATATATATATATATATATATATACATACATACATACATACATACATACATACATACATACATACATACATACATATATATATATATATATATATATATATATATATATATATATATATATATATATATATATATATATATATATATATATATATATATAGTACAGAGAGAGAGAGAGCATGTTTCACAAACTAACCCCATAAGCCACCTTGTTACTATTACTACCACTTCTCAGGACTGTCCAGATTCAAAGTGCCTGTCGCACGATTTGAAATTTCTCTCGCAAAATATCATTTCCACCTAATACCTCAGAGTGGCAAAAGATCAGTTAATTTTCCACTAGGATATTTAGCAGGTGCTCCGATGAGTGAATAAGTTAATTGATCGATTCATGGAAGCAATTATGTAAGATCCTCGGAGATTTGCTAGCCGCACCCTGTCGCATTACATTTGTGTATCAGAATATATATAATCTATGGCGCGAAGTGTTGGACAATGCAACAGCTTGAACAGGATTGCAACTGTTTCGTCTTCTACTACTACTACTACTACTACTACTACTACTACTACTACTACTACTACTACTACTACTACTACTATATATATATATATATATATATATATATATATATATATATATATATATATATATATATATTATATATATATATATATATATATATATATATATATATATATATATATATATATATATATATATATATATATATATATATATATATATATATATATATATATATATATGGGCTCGATCAAGCTGTTACGGAATCACACTTTTGCTGTTCAAGCTTAGATATCTTTTTTAATGGAAAAAGTTAGGAAATAATGTTTTATATGGTTGTGTAGGGCTTTGAAAGTTCTTTTAAATGGACTAAGTTCCAACTTCCCCAGAAAATGATTTTTGGGTAAAAAAGTGAAAAAACATGCCTGTTACGGAATCACTCAAAATTACCATCTGTTTTCTACCACTTTAATCAAATACCACTTTCATGCTGTTCCTGCCACTTTTTTCCAAAAGTTTCTTTATCATGTGGTAGGTAAATTTGTTTTGCACAGATTCCACCACAAAGTTAGGTGTTGAATAAGTTAAAGTGAACTTTATTCAAGAAACTTTGACAGATGGTCTTGTTACGGGAGCACTTAATTAGGAATTACATGGCAGCAGAGAGTGGGTTTTATACGTCTCTGATGGTAGGTAACAGATGACAATGTCTAATGTTAGAGGGACCACTTCCCCACAAGGGCAATTGTTAGACAATTAACTTATATAAGCTGTAATTGATTTAACATTGAAGCTTCTTATAAATAGATCATTAATCTGAAAAGGTTTTGAAAAACATGATGTTACCTTCTGCATTCTCAGAGGTAGATTTCACTCACTACCTGGTCAGTTTTATATCACTTCCTGTACACATCAAGGATGTTGGTATACCCCAGACAATGTGGATTCTGTTTTTCCTCCACTGTCCCCTCTCATTAACACCCCTTATTGTTTAGTCTGGGGAAGGAGGATATGATTCGGGGGGAAATTGCATCTACCCTGATTAACTGAATGGGTGGCTTCAGGATTAGGGATGTAGAGGTGAATGGAGACATTGCATTTGCAGACAGGATGGAGGTGTCAGTCAAGGTACACATCTGTACACATACCAATTGATATCAAACTAGCTGAGTTATGAATGAATTATGAACATTTATAGTTAATGCCAAATTTGCTAAATACTTATAAAATAACTATGTAATGATTCTTTTTAAACATGCATTTGTGATCTTATTAACTGTTGGATATTTTTTCTGGAGTAGATCATACATGTCTATTGGGCGAATGGAGAATCCCTGGAAATTTGTTTTAAAAATCATTTAGACTGCTGATCTATGACTGGCTTTGTATAAAACAGTATCATATGAGTCTTCCATATGACTATATTGTATCTTTGAGTGATGTAACAAAATTT
>CAWWDR010000886.1:0-12156 GCA_963942565.1 Maea johnstoni | reverse complement strand
GCCAAAACGGTCTTGTGCACGTATTTGTAACAAAAGGAATTATTTGGAAACGTGCTTTTATGATCATCAGTCAGGCTTATTGCTATAAGAAGTTACCCACATTTTCTACATGGTTTAAGCTTCTACTATCAACCACAAAAAGGTATTTTTTCATGATCAGATCCAACTAGTTTTCTATGCCTCATCTCTATCACTCTCTGAAGGTAATAGAATCATGCCACTAAAAGCAGATCCAAATCAATGTCAAAAAATCCATTTCATTACAACCACGTGCTTACGTTACAATAGCAAATGCTTAACTAAATATTAGGTGCGTTAATTATTTTCCACTTCATTACGCTAGTCATGTTTTCCTCGCAAAATGTGAATATCAAATCAATATCCAGGAAACCAATTGCCGCTATTATGTTTGCACACTCACGTGTACATAAACATAGTTTGAACACCAGGTCTATCTGGAGCCTGACAATATCAGATTACTGCATGCTTTAAGCCTTCCACGTAGTACAGCATTGGGCCACTTAACACTACACCACAGCTGGGACATGGTTTAAGTACTAATTGCTTATTTTCCTATTACTAAACCACTCGCTGTGCCGCCTTGCTTTAAGGATTTCAATCCAAACCTAAGCAGTTCAATGCGACTACGAAGAATGAAGTTGGAATAAATATGCCATGAGAGACAATGGATTAGAGATTGATGCATTAAACTACTCCCTAATTGGGTATTTATCTGTATTTAATGCGATTAAAATAGACACTCTCCCGGAAATGTCGTTTAAAATTTTATATTACGGCATTCTATTCGTATAATTGGATTGTTTATGTGCATTATTAAGTATGGGTGAATCCTATTAAAAGCATAACAGGAAACTCAAAAAATGGATTAAAACGGTTACTTACAAAATGATTATTAAAAAACAATTACTTACAACATGGATTTAGAAGCCAGTCCTTGAAAATATTGTCTTACAAAACGGTTACTTACAAAATGATTACTAAAAGACAATTACTTACAAAATGGATTTAGAGGCCTGTCCTTGAAATTATTGTCTCAAGTCGAAGACCAAAGTTCTATTTTTACTATTAATATAAAAATCTAACATACTGTGATTCCTGTCCTTCTCGTAAGGAACCGAACTGTTCTCATGTAAATGAAGCTGATATTGGCAAAGGCTTTTGATTTTTGTAGCAATCATCATAAAGAAAATAGCATATCACTGGGAAGAAATGACACTTCTAATTGTAAGAAGTTGAGGTTTTTAGAATGAATAAAACAAGTAGATATGTACATCTAACATTCGAGCAGTTCAGAAATTACGGTTCTGTGTATTCTAATTCAAAATTGAAATATCCCCATGGTTATCAATGGTCATTGCCTACCTACCGTTGAAAGTTCCAAATATTGGATATATGCGAATTGAATGCACTTACGTTTCAAAAGATTGGAGAAAGGCATTTTTGTTTCTGCTTCAAAGTTAGTGCAACGCACAGCAACTCCATCAGTGAAAACGTCGGCAGTTTCTCCTGCTTTGAAGTGATACTTTCTCAAAGAGTTAAACAATTAAGCCACTTCCGACCCATTGATTTCAAGGGAAAGACTTAGTGCCCAGTGCTGTCGGCGTAAATCCAACGGACGCTATAATCAAGCAGGGACCGTGGCCACACGCAGGTTTTTAGAGGCTATATTTAGCAGCGAGGTGGTGACCATGCGCATCTCTCACACCTACTTAACAAACGAGAAAATCATCAGCACGGAAGTCTCCATAGATTAGAGAAAATTAAGAGTGGTCGTTATCAGGGGTATCTGTAGCCCAGAACAATCCTTCAAGACAGATCATTTAAGGAAAAAACGACGTTTTTTTTGTACAAAAAAAAAATTCTTAGTATTTTAGTCTGAAGTTTCGTAATGTAAGATTTACAGGTGCAGTGAGGTGCTTTCCTGTGTGCTGCTCTCAAGATTGTGAAATGTCGTTTGTATACTTGAACATCAACACATCCTTTTTTGCAATGGAATCCACCTCTTGATTTTGAAAATGTAATAACCACAGTGCCATATGCATTTAGGTCAATCGCTAGAAATGATATCATTATATTATTACATATTATATTATATATATTATTAATTATATATTAATTATATATATATGTTAAAAACACTTTATTAAATGTAAACTGCCAATGCAATATATATTTACGTTTCCTCTGTAAGATTTGATTTTGTATATTATGGAACAATAAATTATACAAAAAATCACTGGAAATAAGCAGGGAACGCATTCCGCACGTCAAATATCAGTAAACGGCTAAAGTTCAACGATGCATGCAGTTCTTATAAAATCAAAGGGATTTAGTACACTTTAAAATAAAACATAGCAAACACAATGTCAATTTTGACAAAAATCCTAGTGCTATCGTCAATGTTTAGAATCAGTATCGTTATCCTGCTTAACACCTCAAATTCACACATGCAAGTTCCCCAGGTATTTTCACTTTTATGAAAACATGGCCTAAACGTAAACTCTTTCTCTATGTTTCATAATTAAGGATAGGCACATTCGAATTAACATTCTTGCACATTAACGTATTTTAGGACTGTGTTTTCAGGGCAAGCGTCAGCCACGCTTATAAATGTAATGAGACTAAGTATTATTTATATTATTCTCGTTAACCTATAAGTATATACATTTTTGTCATCTGGACACATGGACAAGAAAGTCTCAATAACTTTGTCCAATACCTTAATACTTGCCTACCCAGTATTAAATTTGAAGCGGAAACATCCACTTCACAATCTGTACACTAAACCTACAGACAGTCGCAATTAGCTAGACTACAAAAATGCCCACCCTCGCCACTGCAGTGATGGCATACCTTTCAGCCAATTTCTGCGACTCAAAAGGATCTGCAGCACTCGAGAGACGTTTACTCACCAATGTAGGGAAATGTCTAAACACTTCACCAGGACAGACTACCCCCCAAAGGTAATCAGAGATGCATTTGACAAGGTATATCACCTTGACAGAGAACAACTTCTCAATCCAATCAATTCTATTGCAACTAACGAGGAGGAGAAAGACAACACATTTCTCATCACTACTTTCCACCTCAAGTGTGATGGAATAGTACAAAAAGTGGGATATCCTGGGAAAATCCAGCTCTACCCGACCCTAATTAAACTAAACCTGATTAAGGGAAAATCGAAGGGCTAGGAATTTAAAAGATATTCTAGTAAGGGCTAGACTACCTAGACAAATTCCTACGAGGGACACTCCTGATTCTATCAAGGTCCCCACCAAGACCATAAACAATTGCAACAAAGCATATTGTCAATACCGTTCCTTAATAAATAGAAGTACATGATTACTAGTATTGTTACCCATAAAGAATATAATACCAGATCCAAGGTTGCATGTCGATCTAACAACATCATATACTGCCTGCGCTGCACAGTATGTGGTAAACACTATGTTGGACAAACCAAACGTACTCTAGTGGATAGATTAAGAAAACACACCAGGAATAGCAATCAAAATACTGATATACACATTGTGGGAAGGCCCGTCAATGAGCCACACCACATCTCTCAAAAGTACAAGTACTCAAATTTGCTAAAGGACACCCTGTCTCTAAAACCAGCCTCTCAATGCAATTAAAGGTGAAATATATGTGGATCAAAAGGTTAAGATGCTTTGTCCCGACAGGCCTTAACTTAACGAAAACATCTGAACAAAATTATGAGACTTATTAAGTACTCATGTAAATTCCCGACCAAGCTTGTTAGCTCACGGGGAAGAACGATAACAACAATAATAAATTGTGAGATAACACGTTTATTACATCATTCCGTATCCCATTACCCCAAAAAGGAATCTACACAGAGTAATAAATGTTTCCATTGATTTAACTATTATGGATGCAGTAGAAATAGTCTTCCATTATTGGCACCAAATCCAGGTATCCGACTGATTCAGAGATATACCCCATTCAAACTATATATATATATATATATATATATATATATATATATATATATATATATATATATATATATATATATATATATATATATATATATATATATATATATATATATGATTATACAGGAAGATGATGAAACGAGCTTCTCCCTCTCTCTTTTTCAAGCCATTCAAACTTCAAGTGGTGTAACAATACAAAATAGGCAGATTGTATCTTTAACAGATGAATTTATATATATATATATATATATATATATATATATATATATATATATATATATATATATATATATATATATATATATATATATATATATATATATATATATATATATATATATATATATATATATATATATATATATATATATATATATACTGTATAACGGGTATATTTCCCGGGACTTTTATTTCCCGAAAAACGATGTTTTATACTTTTTCCCGTTTTTTAATTTCCCGTCCTGCACATGGCTGCACTGATATTAAATTTACCGAAAGTGTGTGTTTTCGCTTCTGAATCTATTAGTGCAGACGAATGTTGTATGCACAAAAAAACAAAGCCATCCCAGCTCAATTGAGCTGACACGGCAGGCTCTATTGTTCTGCGCATTAATAGCAATTAGAGCAGCATAAATCCAAGTCGGACCGGTTCGTGGGCAGGTTGAGAAACTTTGTGAGTACTGCAAACAGTACTAGAATACACTCAAATTATCAGTCCGACTGAATTTATCCATTAATACATGGGGCGCCTTATACTGGACAGCTTTAAAATGTCTATTTGATACGATTGTGAGTTACTACTCACTTACTGTCATAAATGTTTTAGCCAAATGAATATGTTTTACTGTGTATCGTTATTTGTTGACTTTTGGACATAAAAACCGCCACTATTCAGATAACTTAAGTCGCCATCTGCTGGGCAAGCGAATTACTTAAATATACGGCTGTATTACTCAATCTGAATACGAACATCGCTTGCCCCAGCATACCAACAAAAATGATTAAAGATAACGTTTTTATTGTTCCCGTCTCAAGCCCATTCGGTAAATTCGGGAAGATTAAGCACACGTTAACATTACCCTTTATACAGTATATATTTATTACACACACACACACATATATATATATATATATATATATATATATATATATATATATATATATATATATATATATATATATATATATATGTGTGTGTGTGTGTGTATGGGTGTGTCATTTGCAAAGCCATTACTTAATTTAGGCATATTTTTGAACAATTTGTAAATGTCCCGTATGAGTAAATGTCGAAGTGTAAAACATATACTGTATCTGATTTGATATGTTAGTGTTAGGGCAGTGAATATAATCTAAAGATGTAGTACATATTCGCAATAAAAGAAGCTTGTAAAATAATACTTTTCTAGAGCTAATGCGTCATGTATAAGATAGATGTGAGCTGCCTTACCTCTTTTAAAGATAATGCCCAGATCGAATGACAGCTTGGGTCAATGCTCTATCAACGGTGGTATGGATAAAAAAAAAGTATGATTGAATGTTACAACATTTGATACTAATGTTATCATGTGACAGTGTTCCATCAATGCTGGAGATTGTGATGCAAAACGAGGATGTTGAAGTCAGACACCAATACTAGAGAGGAATAATAGGTATTGCATAGGTGTGCAACCCAAGACCTAGAAGGGAGGAGCAGCTAATAATAATAATAATAATAATAATTGATATTTGATATAGCGCCCTTTCCACCTATAATGTTCAAAAGCTAATGAGGTAATGCAAGCTGTGGGTGCTACATCAGAACTATCAGGTGATAAAATGAGATCCTCATAGCCCTATTATAGTCTAAGGCCAATGACTTCATCTCGAGAAAGGCTCATTTTCCCCAACAAAATATCAGAATAATTGCAAGTCAAGTGGGTTTCCACTTAGTTGAGAAACTTTAAAGTTTCCGGTAACAAGAAAAGTGGGAAAGATTTTGTTACACACACTTCACATTACAAACACAGTAGACTCACCATTCACCAATGTATGGTGATTTCCATTTGCAGAGGAGCCTCACACTTTAGAAAGGGAACTTTTCATAAGAATCTTAAGTACAGTATGTGTTGCCTAACCAGGAGAAAATCCGAGGTACACTCAACACAAATTTCAGTTAACCTGGCTGTTCTTGCTTGGTTAGGGGATCCGCCGTGGCCTAGTGGTTACGATGCCAGGCTCCCAAGCGTGAGTTTCTACATGTGTAGGTTCGAATCTCGCTGGATCCCCAAGCGGGTTGGCCTGGTCGCTATATAAATGTGCGGTGTTGTGGAGAACTGTCTGTGGTCATTCTGCAACTGAAAGACCCCTTGGAGCGATTCATAAAGAAAAGGGAATTTCTTCCCGGTTCCAGGTTTCTATCTTGTCGCGATATGACCTAGGCTGTTGAAAGCGACGTAAAACCCAATTCCTTCCTTCCTTCTTGCTTGGTTCCCATTTATCCGGATTAAGTGTTTTTTTCTGTAGATATCAAATTTCAGGCACAGAATCTAAACAAGTTAAATTCTTCATTACATGAATTACGTTTTCTTTATGTCATATGATCCTGATTAAAATCTTCTAATAAACAATTTATTCTGAATCTGAGCCGTGTTTTGTAACGAATGGAATCCATACTTCCATATTCTGCAATAGTTCATGGACTTGCTCTATTCATCACTTTTGAAAGGTAAATCCTGTATGCCTGTGTTCTTATGAAAAGAGCATAGAGTAATATCCATTTGATATGTAGTTTGATGAAGAATGTACTGGCCATCAAAAAAGTACGCTTTTAACAGGGGAAGATATCCCATCCCGCTAACCCCCGTGCATGCAAAATCCATGAGAAGTTGAAACCTACAAAACTAACCTGACAGTGCAATATCGGAGCAGCAGGTTTACCAGGCAGACCATGCTGGGATGTTATATTTGTTTTATCATGCCGAACCACCTACCATCTCAAATGGGTTGAGATTTTACTTTTTTCCCTAAATTGAGACACTAGCGCATGTTGTTTTTCTTTATCCTTGTTCTCAACAATATGATAATTCCATTGTTGACGGCGGCATTCTGCTCAGGCCTTGACGAACTTTCGCCACGCGTGGGAATCTTGAAAGCACGACGTCCTCAGCAATAAAGGGAATCATGAAACGGTAGGTTTACTATTCACGGCTCCTTGACAACGGGTGCCAATACGATGAATGGTGACTGCTGTCAAGGAATCTACAGAGACATAGGTAGCCAACAGTGTTGACACATGCCTCTCATCTAATAGGATACGAGTATCCTCACGTGAGGTATAATAATGGGGATTGCACACCCCTATTAGACTAGTTATGTACGTCAGAGGCATGATAATAAGATGTTACTTTGGTGTTATTGACCTACTACCCGGTATATTGTAGATATCGAGTTTTAAGCTCAGTTCAAGTATCAATTTTATAGTGTCCATTCTTTCCTCTTCTTTCCTAGTCCATATGCTATCATATTCGTAATTTGCATTCTGAGTTTATTTTGTGTCATAGTATGTTGTTTGTATTATTGATTTATTTTCCACCATAGTACATTCAATAAACATACAATGCGATAAAAAACCATTATGCAATAAAAAGGACTTGCCATAAGGTTAATATTGGAGAATTAATGAACGGAACTATAGTTCACAATTATGTATGTCTTTGATTACTGTAAAACTACAGAATGGCATAAACATCATAGAAATCGTCAAGGAAAACAAATAACACATCACAATTTTAAGCGAACACACTCAAACACAGAAATGATTTGTTAGGAGAACCAAATTGAATGATTTGTTAGGAGAATAACTAAATTAAATAATAACACAACATGATTGATGATAATATACAGTGTAAACTAACCACCGATTAGGTATATATGTTAACTTAGTAGATAGCAACCGAAATGGCGTATCAACGAACTACTAAACACTAAACACCTTGATCTTCAAGTAAATGACCCACAATAACATCCCACCCACAAAATGAATTGTTTGCTTTTTAGCAAAAGCTTGGAGATTAGTTTTCTAGAATACTCTGATTGTTGATATTTCCCACATTGACACCCCTACATTTATGCAATTAGTTAACTTTTGAGCCAAGGCATGGTGGGCGATGGCAATTCATCATTGCTATAAAGGAAAGCTCTAAATCGGGCGTTGATGAATTGCACCAACGCCCGTAGGAGACAGGATGTCACTTTTAATATACTAAAACTCGCCTTCTCTGAGTAAAATCTGGGAAAGAAGGAAAGTCCAGTAGCATTCCGAGAGCGTGGCTTAAGACGTTGAGTAATAACAACTACATGTAGGTAACTGCGGAACTTTTGAAGTTAAACACACACACACATTATGGAACATTTTAGTGGATATTAGTACAGTAGGTACGACAATAAAGAACACACAAACAAAACTTCCATAAACTTGGGACTCTATTGAAGACGATCTTTCTAATTATATATTGCCAACTGATTAAAATGTCTGTATGATTCTGAATGCTGTAATTATGGATTATTTATGTTCAATTTGTTATCATCTTTGTTGATATTCCATTGCAATTTATCTATTTCTATTTGTTGTCTATGTAATGTATTATTGATGTCATTACTCTCAATGTTACAACATATTGACCAGAATAATTAGAGACAATAAAAACATACATGTAGCTTTTTACAGTGAATTTAACAAAGAGCTGGTGTCAGGCGTAGAAGTACTGAAGCATCTCAATATTAATTTCTCAACCAGAACCCATAACAAATTATGTAATGAGGTAATAGTGCATTAGATTGTGTGTCATAACAACCTCTAGTTACATGTCAGTTACACTGGTGAGGCAATTAAATGTCCTTAAATGGGTAAGCAGGGGTCAGAGTTACATAAGGGATCTTTGATGGATAATCAGAAGCAATGGTAGGTGGCATTTCAAGAAGAGGGGTCGGTGACCTTTGGCTTACAATGCTTCAATGACGTCTATAAATCACAAGGCCTCTTGATTTGGCTTTGGTGAATAAAATGCAAACACATAAACAAAGAAGTAATATTTATACATAAATCGGTTCCACATAAACCACTTTAAAGGTATAGGTAAAAAGTATAAAGTGGAAACTTTGAAAATATGCGATCCACAGCGATGCAAAGCGAATTGCGAGTACGGCCCGTGAATTCATATATGAGGGACATTTTTTCAAATAGAGGGCAAATGCTTGTCATTGGTTTACTTACACCATATGAACGCATCAATTTCAAGGATAACAAACTCATTTCATCGCAATTTTGCGTTGATGTTTTGACATTTAGTGCTCTTCATTTTTTGAGATTAGAATATTGTTATCATTCATAACTTTATCACCAGTCCTGAGGCCGTATCGATTTTGAACCACGTCACAAATGGAATTACCTATAGTGAGCGTCAGATTGCTGAGAAGCGATAGCGGTAGAGGCGGGGGATGTGTGCCATATGCCGTATATTGACACCGTGAGGAGGACACTAGTGATATTCCAACCTTTCTATAATACTCACTCAAAATGAAACACATAATTTTGATGCTTAGATGTTATTTTCCAAATTGACTTTATACCCTTTCTCGACAATTTCATATTCATCTATCAAGCAACCGAAAGTAACTAATAAATCCATGCCTTTTTTACAATGAAAAAAATCAGTGGCAGGTTGAATCACAACATACATGAATCTTCACACAAAGCTGTAGGTAGCGTACTCTAGGTACTGTAGGTACTTTACTCAAAGGGACAAATATCTTTAAACAATTTCTAGAAAGGATATAAGCAGGAATCATTATGCAGAGTTATGTAACCGTATAAGTGGAAGACCTCTATGTGTTGTAATATATTTATTGTTCTTCAGATCCAAATACGTGTACTCTGCCTTATATATCTCTCACTCTCTGTACCTCTCGCTTTCTCTCACCCTCTCTCGTTGTCCTCTCTCGTTCTCCCTCTGTCTGTCCCCACCAGCCAGCAGGCCCGCTATTTAAAGGGGAAAGAGTTGGGGCCTACATGTGGACATGAGCCAAAGTCTCATTCCAAATGTCAACTCACTTCCTCTTTCTCCCAACTTCCTGGGGCCTACATGTTTAGACAAAGCCCTAATTGATATCCAAACATTATAATTTTAGTAAAACCAAGTATACTAATTGACAACCCTTGGCAACGAAAGTTATAAAGGGCTCTGCACCGGCTGGCATAGACAAAACGATTTGCAGAGGAAATAAAGCCAACACTAACACCAGAGTACCATGCCTTGTTACAGTTAAAAAGCTGTGTCCTGAAGCATTCCTAATTCATCATGATTGAATGAAATATGTTTTGGGGTATCAGCATGTATCCTTCTATTCTAAGACTTGGTAATTACACGCCGCAGGTTAATGATGGTGGAGACAGAGGGACCTGGGAAAACCATTAACTAAAAGCAAGACTTAATGGCAATTTTGTCAGAAACCCCGAGCAGAAGTGCATCCTTAGACCTTTTATGCAGAGGCAATGACAATGCAAATTGGGAGGGCGGTTGTTATCATGATACGTATACTAGTATATATATATATATCTATATCTATATCTGAAACATCTGAAACATTTGCATTGATTGTACATGAATAGATAGAAACCTATAGAAACATATGCGGGCAGTTCATTAGTGAATATTTATAACTCGTTTAATCTCAATGTGTCCATTAGTCGTAGGCAGGGCAGCCAAGTAATGTCCGGACTAATATTGCGATTAGGCCTTTGGGGCATACAAAAGGGGATTAAATATTCAAGAGATGGATCTATTCAGGGTTAACTCAGACCTATTGATTCCTAACGTCGTAGGTCAAGCATTAAGCGTAGTGTTGTCTCCCTGATTTAATCTAGCTGATGTGTGAATGTAGTCGGCGAGGCACCAGCCAACTCACCTGGGCAGAAATAGTTCACCTTAACAAATGGGCCCCGTGTCCCGCGAGACAGCGTCTGACACAGCAGGCGCCTAGCTTACCGCACTGAGAGGCACACACCACTATACTTTCCTATTTTGCAGGATTAGCTGAGACATTGCAACTGGACTGGGAATCAAATTCCGTTTTTCGTCACCGTTTCGTGATAACGAAAGCTAGCCTGTGGGTTGCATGATTGTTAGCGTACGAGAGCCAGGGGTAATCTTGAAAAATAAACGCTGATTCAACAAGTCACTGTGAGCTTTCTCACGGGCAGTGAGCCAAATTCGAACCGTGTGAACCTTTATATTGCTTGAAGGGCTTTCTGATGAAGAATACTGTACGCGTCACATATAATCCCAGCAGGGTTTCGATATTTGGGGTCAAAAAGGAAAATCATGCATACTGTAAGCTCGAACGGAGCTCCTAATCAAAGTTGTAGACCGGCGACCTTTAAACTTCACAAATATAGAGGAATGACCATCCTCAGACCACTCACCTATCAACTTATCAAAGCCGTCCCTTTGACAATGCGGAGTTCTGTGAACAAAACGCATGTCCTTTTTAATTCTTTGAAATGGATCTTCTCATTACAACATTTTAAAAATAAAACTTTACCTAGCAATGCATCCGACGTCACAGTTCTCGGTGGCGGCGCAGGGCTTATTGTCGTTGTACAATTGCACGCTTGTATCGCGTGCATTTCGTCAGTCAGGTCGCATGGTTACACGATGCGAGCATTTATCACAATAATTACTATAATTACCAGGCAAAGGCCTCTCTCCGTCCCCTTCTCATGTCAACACTTATCTCCAACAGGTCATTGGACGGGGATTAGTACGAAGTGTGGTGCTAAATGATCATTATGATAGACCTAATTATATCTCGCATCTACTCTGTAACGTCCATAATGACGCATTAGACGCGACATATATTGGAGTACATAATACAAAATGCAATTTTAAAGGTGTACCATGTCTTATTTTTGTCCTTCAGCATCATGTGTTTAGGCTTAGAATTGACATATTTGTATGTGAATTGTAAACAAGCTACCGCATAACAACACGCATCATTTTAACACGAGAGGCCTGCCAACTTATTTGACCATAAATCTCATTCTTGCAAAGGAGAAATGTTCATCAGAACTCAGAGATTAAAACTGCGACTCTCCTTCAAAATGCCTTTAATCCTTATATATATATATATATATATATAT
>CAWWDR010000885.1:2500-53336 GCA_963942565.1 Maea johnstoni | reverse complement strand
CGCGTGACGTTTGCATTTACAAGCGGTCGACTTCCCCCTCCCACGCGTAAAATGGTACAGTTATCCGCCAATGAGAAACTGAGGTGATATTGCTAACAGTTTTCTTAGTTTATACTTTCGGATCCTAATTTTCCATACCTCCGTATTTCTAGTGTTCTTGTAGTGTTTCTATATTTCTATTTTTGGTTCTAATATTTCTCTATTGTATCCGTATGATGTGAACACCTCGAGGTTCAGTCAATAAACATTACTATACTATACAAATGCTACTAGCGGTCATTGTGTGCTGATAGCCTACGCAAGAACAGGAGCTGTCATAAAAGTTAGAGAAGTGGACGCCTAATGGGGAATTTATGCAGCCGACTTCCCATCGATGCTGTAGCCGTAGACATATTCCTCCAACCATGCTAAATAATCTTAGTATATTAGTGGCTTAACCCACTGTGTTAATCCTTCCCCTATTCTAGTGTATCTATGGGGCTTGATGTGAAACTGTCTGTTTACCCTGTATTGCACCACTTGACCCTGCACCCATTCTGCCAGTCTACTGGTGTGGCTAGGGATTTGCACAGTACAGCCGTTCTTATCAAGACGCATTCCTCCTGTTTTACGACCCCTTTAGTTTTACTTGCTGCAGGGCCCCTGTGTAAGATCTATATATGTGATCTAGGATTATATTACTATGTAGTATTTATATATATATATATATATATTGATATATATATAAATATATATATATATATATATATATATATAATATATATATATATAAATATATATATATAAATATATATATATAACTATACTATATATAATATATATATATATAATATATATATATATATATATATACTATATAATATATATATACTATATATATATATATATATAAATATATATATATATATATATATCTATATATATATACTATATATATATATATATATATATATATATATATATATATCTATATATATATAATATATATATATATATATATATATATATATACTATATATATACTATATATATATATATATACTATATATATATATATACTATATATATATATACTATATTATATATATATATATATATATATATATATAATATATATATATATATATATCATATATATATATATATATATATATATATATATATATATATATATATATATATATATATATAATATATATATATATCTATATATATATATATATATATATATATATATATATATATATATCTATATATATATATATATATATATATACTATATATATATATATATATATATATATATATATATACTATATATATATATATATACTATATATACTATATATATATATATATATATATATAATATATATATATATATATATATATATATATATCTATATATATATATATATATATATATATACTATATATATATATATACTATATATATATATTATATATATATATATATATATATTATATATATATATATATATATATATATATATATATATATATATATATATATATATATATATATATATATATATATATATATATATATATATATATTATATATATGTATATATATATATATATATATATATCGGTCAGTGGTACACTTAATAATTCAAACTTTCAAATATTCAAACTTTCAAATATCCGTATTTTCAAACTTTTAAACTTCTATATATCCAAACTTCAGTACTTTCAAACGGGTTTGAATATATGTGATTATAGCCGTATTTCCATACTTTCAAACATACGAAACTCTTTACACATTTATACTATTGCATGTTTAGAAAAGCCGTAGAGTGGCACACTTAATAAACCAAATTTCCAAACCTTTCCTAGCGGTAAGCAACTAGTTCTGTTACAATGTTATTTCAATATATACTAGTAATACATTGTATAATATCAATAACAACAAAATAATATTAAATGTTATTTTTCAAAGGAAATTCCCATTTGTAAGAACAAAGGATAATTTTGGCAAGGCAGCAAGAATAGTGGATCGACCCTCACTTGACTTGTCTAATATATTATTAGAAACGGCAGCTTCTAAAATGCGGAACTGGAATTTATGTAAAACTCGCGTCGATATGATGGACCAAGTGTGACAGAGCAAGTAAAGAACGTGGCCACACTATATCCTCCCACTGGAGTGGTCGGGAAGAAATAAAGTTTCATTTACCTAAAGTTCTTGTATAGTTAAAGGAGCTTTATTTATGGTTTCTCTGGAGTAGGCGGGAACAGATAAAGTTTTATTTATAAAGCCCCTGATATGGTGTCAATTGGGTGACATGTCTACGGATATCATGCATAGTTCTGAAACAATGTCAAAACTAGTATGCAGATCTAGTGAATTGAAGAGTGATTCTTAGCTTTATAGAAATGATGGAGATAACGGCCCTTACTGCGATATGTGCCAAGATTTTGCTCTGGAAGATGCCGAACACCTGGTTACCCATTGCTCTTATTTCAAAAATATCAGGGAGCACATATTTCTAGATCTCAGTGAGATTGAAGGGTCACATGGTATTAATGTTTTTACACCCACTGAGAATAACTTTCACCTTGTAATGGGGAAAGTACCGCCAGGAGTAAACTATGATATAACATTTGAAATGTATAGAAAGATTTCTTCATCTCATGTATTCAGTCCTAGTTAAGGCTAGGGCGGGTGTTGGTTAAACTGTCCTTTTAATATATAGCCCAACCCCTGGATAAATTTTCTGCCCGTATATCATTACAAATATATGTCTGATGTTAATATATGGACAAACCTCTTACACGAGGTGCGTCAGCCTTAAGGCGACTGCCGCTATGTCATCATATTGATATACTTCTATTGATACGTTTTCCTACATTTTCGAGAATAGCCACCCTTGCACGTTGAATCTGCAGATGTGGTTTGTCCTCTTATGGGTAAGGGTTTTGGCAAAACCCTATAGCTACCATGCTTATATGAGTAAGATTTCCAACACACTCGTCTACCGGTGCAAAAATGCCGTAGTCTAGCGACTAAACCCTCCATATTTTGATCTTTAGCTATGAAAACGAACCCTAAGAGCATGGCAGGTAAATTATAGTAGAGAATATTTTATGGTGAGCGAGCAGCGCTCGAGTATATTTCCTTATTTTGTTCAATCTTACTATATTTATCAACTTTTTCATTTTTCTGTTATTTATTGTATATTAACATCCGTTTGTAATTCAAATTACAGTCAATAAACATACATACATTTACCCTCCCCCATAGACGGTCTTGAAAATAAAGTTCATTTTTTGCTCTTTCACATTTGGTCCATCATATCGGTTTTACATCCGTTCCAGTTCCGCATTTTAGAAGCTGCCGTTTCTATTAATAAAAAAGACAAGTGGGTCGCTACACTTTTCTTGTTGATTAACGTTAATTATAGTTTTAGCATATTCAATGTCCATAATTGAAACGTTTGAAGATATAGAAAATTAAGAAATGTGTATTTCATATACTTAATGAGAAACAGCGTTTTGATAATAAATGATTACATTGACAAAATGCAAGTACAGGTACAGGCAAACGCAAACATGGAGAGTGCATGGAACTTGCCAGAAGATCAGCGCTGCAAGATCATCAAACGCCTGATGCTGAAATGGCACCCAGATAAAAAACCCGGATAAGATAGACTTCTGCACTGAAGTCTGTGTACACATCAGAACAGAACTTGAACGCCTGGAACAAGGGTTCCCAAGACCCGGAACACATGATGCTGCAAATGCGAGCCAGAGGTCCAGCTTCAGCAGTAACTACGGTAGCATGTGGGATTACGTGAATAGGAGGGCGAGGGAGCACAGACGTGAACGTGAGAGGTATGAAGAGGAGGTGAGAACACAAGGCCATAATGGAGGAGGGAGTTTCTCCTTCATGAGGTTCTGCGGTAGTGGAGGGGGCAGGAACCCCCAGCCCAGGGAAGGGAGACGCTGGCTTCAGCAGGCCCTGGAGGACCTCAAGGCAGCCCTGCATGAATCAACAGCAGCACCGAGGCCAATGAGTGGACCTGTTACATGTGCCATCAGGTTAGTGTTTTACATCAGTCCATGTTATAAAATACCATTCTGGTCATTTAATGTAGAATTTCACAAATATGTATGAATTTAGTACAACGTGCTTCCACTTAAGGTTAATAACAATAACAGCGACAATAATAATAATAATAATAATGATAATAATAATAATAATGATGACAATAATAATGATAATAATAATAATAATAATAGTAATAATGATAATGATAGTACTGATAATGGTAATAATAATAGTAATGATAATTATAATAATAATAATGATAATAGTAATAATGATAATAATAATGATAAAATTGTCATTTATATAGCGGTAAAGATATTCAAAAGTGCTTTAGAAGCTCTGGAGTAAATACTGGTAGGACTCTATGCACCCTGTAATTTTCCTCTAAGCCAACATATGAAGCCGGCTTTAAGGTAGCTTATGTGGTTAATTATTTTGACTCTGCAGTGGTTCGTCTAATCAATGTATATGACTGTAAGGTCTTTTGATGAGGAATACATTAATCATTCAAGCATTATACTGCACGAAGAAAATCTTCTTCTGCAATGCCTGAGTGACCAGAAAAGGTTGAACACTTTTATAATATGTAAGCTTCAAACAAGTATTCCAATGTGTTGCTCTTGCCGTTTCAGGCTAGTGAGAAGGTCGCAGGTACAATATAGGAGATTTATTTGAATGATGTTATTTTGGTGCTATGGTGGGGATTGTGAAAATAGCGTAAATTAAAGGCCAGTAAAAAATACCAGTTATACAGTATGTCAATGTGTTACTCTTGCCGTTTCAGGCTAGCGAGAAGGCCCTAAAAGCTGCCCTGTATGCCGTCCACTCTCCCGGCAGGTATGGCCACGATCTCCCGTCCCTCGCAGCAGAGCTCAACGAGGAGATCCAGAACCTGGCCGCAGGCCTCCAGCAGCACCTCGGCGACCACGCTCGTATGAGGTACCCGGATGTGTGTTACGGGAAAATACCACATGACCTCTACTCCAAGGCAGATGCTACAAAAGCTGTTCAGCTAACTACTGACATAATTAACGCAGTAAAGACATATATCATCTCAAATACTTAGGGTGTTAGTTTTCAAAGATTTGCTTTGGAAATTGTGCTCTTTGAGAGAGTTTCTATCTGAATGTTACTATCACTGCAACATACATGGCCTTAAGGTTGCATAGTGAAATATACCATGTTCAATACGTAGGTTTTTAGGTTTTACAGCTCCATTTCTTAAATTGTGTTTTATGGGAATGCTACTGTCAGATCTAGCGTGTTAGATCCTGAATTATAACCCTATGAGAGCAGAACAAATATAATGATACCATGATGTTTTTAAGAATTCTGTATTATGAGAATGCTTCTTTTTGAGATGTTTTAGAATTCTGTATTATGAGAATGCTTCTTTTTGAGATGTTTTAGAATTTAGTTCTAATGCATTTTCTTTTTCACAGTTTTATTTTGATATTTTGTTAGCTTTAGTATCATTCTATCAAAGCTAGGTATCATAAAATGTTCTTGTTTAGAATTGTTAACTTCCTTTAGTTTTGGTTTAATGTAAATAGGTAGATATACCTATCTGTTAAATCAAACCTTCCCTATACAGAAAGAACACCCCTTAACTGAAACTCTGAATAGCTCCTGCACATTGGTAATTGCTTTACTTAGATTTATTTCTAAAATCGTGTTCTCTGATTATGCTATCATCAGAGCTTTTCAGTAAACAGATTTCAGTGTGTAGTAAAACAATATGTAGTTTCTGATACATAGACTGTAAGCTTTTCCTTGGTGTTGGTATTAATACTATGTCCTCTAGAACGCTACTGAATAAGATGCTTATATAACCGTTCACATTATCCAAACTGCATGGGACCACAGCTTTCATTCCAGACAAAACAAATTCTGACTATCGGAATTACTTGTACAATGTAGTCAAAATAATATGAGTAAATGTACCAAGCATATGGATAATGTTTAAGACATATACCAGCCATTACACACACTTGATACACAACATTTATCTTGAGATAAAAGACCTATATAAAATTGTGGATATCATTCTGACCAAAATATCCTTGGAAAGTATTCAAAGATGACACAAGTAATTACAGGACTAGTCCCAGATTGAAAGTAAAGCTGTTTATCATATCCCTACCTGACCAATGTATATCCTTAAAACATATTCGGCCAATCTGATTAATGACCTATTCATGTCTAAAGGCATGAAAGCCCTCGGACAATGTCTTTTGGGGGAAACCCAAGCAAAATGACTTTGATGTCTGCACCAAGTGTCAAATTTTACACATGCTTTTTGAATGTAGGATCTCAGACGGATTATAGCAACCATTCCAGAACGGGTTAAATAAGATTGGTATTGGGGATTATGAGAGAGAGATACAAGAAGATCCTGGGTTACTTAGAATGATCATACTGGCTAAATGCAGTTATCTTAAATTCAAAGAAATCTATCTTTAATGCAAGAGATTATTGACGTCAGGATGATGTATGACCATGAAAGAGTTAAATTTGTTATAAAAAAATCAATGTTTTTGAAAAGAGATGGGCTATAGTGTTACTATGATGATGTGTAGATATTACAAGGACAAAGATTGTTCTTATGTGATGTTTTTATTATATTTCTATAACTTAGTAACAAACACAGTACGTATTATTATACATTGTATGTTAGCAAAACATTTATATATATATATATTCCAGAAGCTATAAATGATAAAGTATATCAACCTCTGCTGGATCGAGCCTGTATATTATTACTCTATTTGTAAGAATGGCCATGACGTTTGGCAAGCAGGAAAATAAACAAAAAAGAGAAAAACGAAAATGTATCAAATTTACTTAAGCATTACCACTGAGTGAGAACTTTACTGGGTAACATACACTTCACTATAAGAAACATTCCTAATCTAAAATCATAATTTGCACACAGTTAGGATTTCTTTACCTATTCTTGCTCATGAGTTCATCTAGCAAACAACTCATTGTGCCAAATATTGTATTATATTATTTCCAAGTTTATAATATCGTGAAAAGTATCATGTATCCAGATAGGTTTACAGTGTGGATGAGTACTACATTGTGGGGGGCTGTCAATGGTCCTTCAAATGAAAGACACCTTGGAATTAAATGTGAATAGAAGATAATTCCCGGAGCAGAGTTTCTTCCCAGTTGCAATATGACCTAAGTTGTTGCAAGATATGTAAAAACCCATGCCTTCCTGACTCTATACCATCTGATTTGTTGGGTATATAAGGCAGACTATTTTGTCATATGCTAACTTCTCATTGCTTACTTAAAATGAATGCTGGGTGAGTAGAAATCATTGCTGACAGAACCCAACATGACAACATGAAATTCTAACCTTTTTTCCCATTTTTTATCATTAAACGATAAGATAAACAGTGTTTCAACACTCAGTTTTATAATTGTACAGGGATTGCAAAATTTTGAATATACACTTTACCGGTATACCTTTCAATTATTTACTGTTTTGGAAACGTTTTATCTAGATTTGATAGTATTTCTGAAAAAGTTTTTTGTTTGCAAATGGACGTATTAATTATCAACTGGAACACTTTGCGAATATTAATTGTTTCAAATTTTATCTTCGCATATTTTAAATGATAGTACCTCAGAATGCATCTCAGACCACATATTATTCAGAATTTCTGGAATATACACCTCCAGATTTTGCCTTGCACACTGCACGCTCAGGGATTAATTAGAAGCCATAGCTGCTGTCTGAAGATGTTAAGGTCAATCCCTGCAGTGAAAATTGTTAACATTAATAATTGGAGCGTCCAAAAATATCCTGACACTTATATGAAATCTTTAAGGTAAAAGCATACTTGGGAAGGTATTTGAAGGAGAAATGTTACTCAGAATATTGCCATCAACTCTCCTTCAATTATTTTGTGGAATCATTCTAAATTCCAAAATTATTGTCAGAAGTCTAATGCATCCAGATGACGCTCTCTTGAGGAACTAATAAAAGCATTAACCTTTGCTGTTGGTGGCTAATTTTGCCAATACTAAGTGCTACAAAAACTTGAACAATGACTGAATCCCTGGCATATGGGTACTCATCTAAAAGTACTCAGTGAGAGCTATCTAATGAATACAATATGACAGGCTTTAGATGGTTATAAAAGATCTTTGCATCCTTGTTCTCTGGGCAAAAATAGCTTCAACATTGGAAAGGTCAGTGGGTTAAAGGATGTCATCATAAAAACAACAACAGTGTTCAAAATTAAGGTTTTCTGCAAGGAAACCCCATCGCACCTTCAAATGCTACTTTAAGCTGTCATGTATATAAATCGACATACATCTTTGAGTTCCCCTCAGAAATTTGGGTGACCGGGAGGAGAATTCAATGAGCCATGGACTCCAGGCTCTAGCTAATTTCGTGCCCTAAGCAATCCTGCATGCTTAATATTATGAACACGGCCCGTACAAACTTAATTGGTGAGTGATTCAGATATGATGGCCATTTCACCCATATACTCAATCAAAAACCATTTTCAGCATCCACAGGGAATGTCTATTGAGAATCATCGTTCTTCAATGGGCATTTCTGACTCATTAATGTTAAAAAACAAATAGTACAATTTTCCTAAGTAAGCCCAATTGCCTAGGAATTTCTAAGTCAGATTTAAACAACTGGCCAAAATATAAGCAAATGCGAAACCTTTTGGGCACCCTATTTTTCAATGGAAATCACGATAAATTTAGCTTGCAAAACATAAAAATATATTAAAAATCGTTACACCAACATGGCAAGGGTGTCCGAATTTATAAGTCCTGGAGCATGGACAATCTGTCTTTGAGCATAGCATCCTCAGTGAGACAAATGGGGACCAAACCTTTTTTCAGTCGACAATATACTATTCAAGTCCACGCGCGCCATTCGTAGGTCTACTGTTGGGGCAGCAGTTAATTCCCCGTATCTAGCAGGCCCAAATTTGATACAATCTCCAAATTCTGCCAGAACTAGAATATTGGCACTTGATAGGTGAGGCCCGAGGAAAATACATCATTGTCAATAGCCACAGCAAGTAAACGTGACATTTCAGTTTACTGATAATCCACAAATTGATTGGTCTTCATCAAAAATGACAATTCAGAAAGTACAGAATATATATTTTCTAAAACCATGCGAGGACCAGAGTAGAATATCAGCCTAATTGCGAATACTATGAAGTCTTTTCTACAACAAAATAATTGTTTTATCAATATATATATATATATATATATATATATATATATATATATATATATATATATATATATATATATATATATATATATATATATATATATATGTATGTATGTATGTATGTATGGATGCATGCACGCATGTACGTACGTATATATATATATATATATATATATATATATATATGTATATATATATATATATATATATATATATATATATATATATATATATATATATTTATATATATATATATATATAGTATATATATATATATATATATATATATATATATATATATATATATATATATATATATATATATATATATATATATATGTATATATATATATACATATATATATATATATGTATATATATATATATATATATATATATATATATATATATATATATATATATATATATATATATATATATATATATATATATAAATATATATATATATATATATATATATATATATATATATATATATATATATATATATATATATATATATATATATATATATATATATATAATATATATGTATATTATGATTGGGCGTTATCAGAACGTGTAGTTTATACTTCGTTTTTGCAATAGGGATTAATTACTTTACCTTGAAGAGCCATTTGTCGAACATTGCGTTCCCAAATCATTATGCTTTATAATAAGCATGCCGAAGAAATGTTTTAAAGATGACAGACCATTGGCAATATGCCCTACTGATCTGTCAATACCTGCCTCATTATCCTGTAGACTGATGAGACAGATACCTCAACAAATAAAGGTGTTAATGGTTTAGAAAAGTTTATTTTTGGTTATGTTCATATTTCATATGAGCCATTTTGCGATGAAGGGTCGACCCATTTATAAATGTGTGGGGGGGGGGAGGGAAGGAACAGAAGATAATTTTTAAATTGTTATCCCCCCTCCCACCCCTTCCGTTCCTCTCCCCCCATACTTTTAAATGGAACAGCCCTAACCCATTTATGCTCGCAGCAGCCACATACAATAACTTGAGTTAGTCTTATAGGCAAAATAACACATGGGAAAAAACTGCAGAAATAATATTAATCAAAGCACTACAATCAGCATCATCCCGTTCATGCTGCACCTTCCCACGTGTGCCCTGCAGAAGTTCTTGTCTGTAGATCTCTGTGTAAACTCCTCAGTTTGTTAGGCTTTTTGTAGGCCTGCTGATGGGTTGAAGTGCCGGAATCAGGAGCCAAACATCAATTATAATCAATGGTTCTACACAAATTTCAATCTTGGTGCTACTGCCTCAATGTAGTGTGTGAATTTTCGCATTCCTTCTCCATGTGGCCAGTTCATCACATAAGAAGGAAATAACATCCAGTTACAAAGTCTGTTACAAAATACTTCAAGTATCTGAAAATCAAGAACTCGGTCAAATAAAATCCTATCTTTAAAAGAGTTATGCGGCTCCAACTCATATGATTCTTTCAGCCTCAAAAGTTCTTGTCTGTAGTACTCTGTGTAAACTCTCCACGTAGCGAGACTCTCTGCTGGACTTTTGCTTGGTTCTAGTGCCAAAATCAGGAACCAGGCAACATCTCGCTGGGGCACGTGGATGCAGCATGACTCCCAGTCATAAAGGGCAAGTGGACTTTGATTCCTGTGAGGTGTTTTCCTAACAAACATGTTTCCTGTATAAGTAAAATGACAGCCACTCGAAAAAAGGTCACAAATAACACTTAAAAATCACATTACCAAATTGCATTGAATGGTAGACGGTTTCTTTTGGTATAAGTTAGTTATTCACACTCTTGTGGGATGACAGTAACCTTTGTTATGGCAGAATAAAAATGCTTCAAAATCAAAACATGCTATTTCCAAACAAACAAAAATAGAAATATGTTTGAGAGACCCTATAAAAGTTTGAAAGTTTAGTGTTAAAGTAGACCCAGTTTCTCTCATCTAACCAGGCTTACTTTTTATTGACTTATGTCTCTGTAATGGCCTGACGACGATAGGGCCACAACAGAGACATTGCTAAATAAAAAGTCGGCCTGTTTAGACAACACAAATTGTGTGTCTGGTGTTAAAGCATTTTTCATTCACATTTAACCAGAAGCACTAAATCATATTTCATTACACAGTATTTGCAAAAACATTTCTTTGAACAAAGATTGCTGATGAAAGGTAAAATTAATCAGGAATTTCGAATTAAAAGTATTTTTCCTGCCACAAAGAAATAGTTTACCAATGAAAACTGTCCATGTGTTTATCGTTTCCATATTAACAGGAACAACATTATCTATCCTATGATAAAACCTGCCTGCTATATTCTTACCAATGTGGGCATCATTGTGCACAAATGTTAGTGGATATTTCTCCTGTTCCTTTGTGATGGCTCCAAGATTGGCAAAATACTCCTTGATGATTGCAACATGCTTACTGGTTATAATGTCTTTGTAATGATCAGTGATGTGGGGCAGGAATAACTTGAAAAGTGGTAGAGCATTGTTGTGAATGACCAGGTGCTCCTTGAGGTGTCCTTCAAATGCTGCCTTCACTTCATCTGTTCTTCCTAGAAAGTGTGCATGGAACTGTGCTAATTCCCTCAAAACAGTAAATATGCCATCTTTGTCCCACCCCTGAAGAAAAAAATCATTCCTATATGCATGAATTCACACAGAGTCATACAAATATATTTTTCAGACAAAAGAGAGACCATTTATTTTGATTCTCAGTAATAATTCTGGATGGTGCATTTGGGTATGTGAATGTTGAAGTAACCATTCAGACTACTTAACATGTACGAAAACTAGAATAATTGAAGGAAAGGATATAAAAAAAGACATATTCTTTTTCATATCACTAGCAATTAGTTGATTTACTAACCTTATATTCCAAGTTAGCTCCAATCAACACGATACCCTTTTCAATGAATTCCATAGCAACAACATATTGCTGTTCCTGTGCATTGAGTACTGTATGGTATACTTCTGGTCTGATCCTAGCAAGCACAGGATCCTTGATTGACAGTCTGGCTGCCAATACCTCCTTATGACTAGAACCACGTAAACCAGTAGATTGGGATAGATGAGTTCTCGCAGCCCTTTGTGTCTCCTCATCAAAATCTCCTATCAAAGCGTGCCAAACTGTATCCAAATCGTCTGAGAGAACTTTAATGAGGATTGGAAAGCATTTGACTTCGCCATCTTCCTTTATTCCATGCACATAGAATTTGAACATTCCTACCAATGCCTTTATTCCGTTTATACTATTTCTTTTCTTAGCCAACTCACTGGCAATACCGGCGCCTTCTCCCATGCACTCTTCATCCCACGATGTCAATGTGATATCCAGAGACTTGGCAACTGAGGCAAAGAATTCCTCATTCAGGTCACTCCTATAAAAGCCTTTTCCAGCCATCCTAGAGTACTTTGTGTTTTTGTCTTTACCTTGATTTCTCTTTCTTAGCATTAATTCCCTGTGTTAGGGACGGAGAGAAGCTCAAGGTTCAGTATGGCAGCAATAACAGTTCTCACATATGCAACATGCAACTAGATCAAAGTCCTTAGGAGTGACATGCAGGTAAAGACGTAAGAGAGAAAGTGACGCAAGTCTTAAGGTGGCTTGTGGGGTTAATTTGCAATATAAGGACATTTGAGATTTCTACATATTTTAAAGCCTACATATATTCCTTCATGATAAGATCAATGGTGAATGTCTAGGCAATCACAGAGCAGAGTGTGACACCATTGATAAGAAGCCCTTATAGGTTTGCAAACAGGCACGAAACTGTTTGGCCCTTTTCTCCAAGGTTACTGAATTTCACCAAAAACACGGTTGCTTACTGAATTTCACCAAATCAAGGTTGCTTCAAACCTGCATCTTGGGTATCTAATGATTACAAAATGCTCAAGACACTACTGGTGCCAAACATCGTGAAAATGTCGTGAAAACACACATTTGTACTGCATGATGAAAATGTTGTGAAAAGATACGTTTTTCACGATTATTTCATCAGAAGTCGTGAAAATGTGTCATGAAAATTTCTTGAAAAGTCGTGAAAATGTGCATTTCCATTGCATTTTACGACAAAATGTCGTGAAAAAGTTGTCACAATTCTATACAAAAATATGTAAATATCTTCAATTAAAACCTGTAATCAACCTCAAGATGTACAATTTTGGTGAACGTCACTGTCTGCTATTTGTTCTATATTCCATACGGTTTCTGTTGATATATCACTTGCCTAAATTGATGGTGTATATCCTCATAAAACCCTCAAAACATTTTAAACCTTAAAACACAAGGTAGTTTTGATGCCATGCATATGTGGTTTCATGAAAAATTGACATTCATGAGCTCAAAAAAAAAACATTTTAGTAATTATTTCTTCATTAAATGCTTTCCTGTCTATTCTATATATGATTATCTAACTTTCCTATACATATTTGGAACAAAGCCTAGCAGGATAATGAAAAATCTCACATTTTTGAGGAGCAGATCTCAAAATGCCGTCTTTCACGTTTGGAGAGGAGGTGGGTCTACACTTAGTATAAGAGGCCCTTATTTGCCTATTCAATTTCACGAAATTTTCACGACATCCAATTTTTCACCACCTTGATTTTCACGATGCTCACCTTTTTTCATGACGTTCGCCTTATTTCAAGAGATTCTCACGACACTCACTTTTTTTCACGACAGTGGAAATTTTATGATGTTTTGGTCTGAAAATCTGATTTTTTGTCACGATGCTATTTCACGACATTTTCACAGATTTATGAAATCTCTTATGGCCACATGCACTGGTCCTACTTAACACCTAGCGTCCTCACTTTTTCACGATGTTTGGCGCCAGTAGTGAGATTTGGCTTAATTTTAGCTAAGGATAATTCATTGGGAAAGGGTATGACAGTTTTACCAATTTTCACTTCACTTAAAAAAGGTACGGGATCTGAAAGTTCCAATTCACATCTTTTTCTAATTTTCAACAAAAAATCTGAGAGAAATGTTGTAAAATTTGAACTGAGCATAGATTAGAAGAAATGTGATAATACTTTCTTCCTATTGATTCGAAGGTAACAGATCCTTTATTTTGATAGCAGGTACCTTTGAAAACACCATGCATGTTTTATCCAGTTTTTTTTATTAAAGAATTTTTTTAAATTTCTCCTGTGAGGTAACTTTTGTAACATTAAATTATTCCATATTAAAAGACCTTCAAGGTGATATATAATTTGTATTAACGTGTCAAATACAAGCAGGGGGAGAGGAAAAGTCAAGGAAATTACCCGGTAACCTCACACGCTGCCTTAATGAATCACATCAAAAGAGACTTAAGTAGGCCACCAAACTTTGAACTTTTCTCTGTTTATCAAATCTCTCTCTCTCTCTCTCTCACGTCTCTCTCTCTCTCTCTCTCTCTCTCTCTCCTCTCTCTCTCTCTCTCTCTCTCTCTCTCTGGGGGGGGGGGGGGGGGGGGGGGGGGGGGGGAGACTGTCAAGTACAGAGGGGGGCCGTACCAGCGTTACATATTTCGCGGAAGAAGGGTCTTTTTGAGGACCTCTGCATGTCCGTGATTTGTAAAAGAAGGGTACTTTTTTGTACCCAGGTACGAAGTATGGGGGCTGAAAATCCCCTTACAATCCACGTGATATTCGCGGCTCTGACGCCGAGTGACTCCCAAAGTGACTGGGATTCCGAGTGTGCTGCCGCTAAACAGGCAGAGGATTATAAAATCTAAAGTTGAAATACCTGTTCTTGTTCATCACATGTCAGTGTTTTGATAAAAGAAGGGGTTGTTTTTTACTGGAAAAAGTCAGCGTTTTTTTTTAAATAAGAGTACTTTTTTGGCCTGAAATCAGTGCTTTAGGGGTGTCTTCAAATTTTGATAACGAGCGTATGCACCCCCTAAATACCAAAGTGCCCCCCTCAGATCTCTCCCTCTCTCTCTCTCTCTCTTCAGGGACGACCTCGGATGACCTCGCTGCCTTTTGACTAGGCTTAATTCTTTAAACGTCATCCTGCATCTGGATTCTTGTGTGGATGAAATTTTAAAAGAAGGATAGATATTTTCCAAATACATGCAAGGACCAAAGTAAATAAATGTTGTATCAATATATATCAATATGGTTATATAAAACAATTGATAATTAGTCTGAATTGATGAATTCAATCAGTTATGATAAGGCTGTATCAAGATTTGTTTTTTATACTTCGTTTTTGTAATAGTGATTAATTACTCTACTTTAAAGAGCCTTCTTTGGAACATTACATTCCCAAGTCTTGGTACTGTATGAATAGCATCCGGTTTCCCAGTGGTTAGTGTCCGCCAGTGTACAGTGACCAGGGGGTCACTCCCCCCCCCCCTCCCCCCCCCCCCAGGGGCCACTGAGCACTAGTTGAGGGTGTCCTTCCTAGTTACTAGTGAACCCCATATAGTTCTCTACCCAAATATATGTTTCTTTAAAGATGGTCATTTCTAATGGTTGACATAGTATACACCCAATCTGCCATTTTTCAACTGGGGTCCCCCACAACTGCACTCTCCACACATAGATCCCGCTACGCATACTAGTCGTGTAGCAATCGCGGAAGACCGGATTGCTGTGCTGCAGATTGCCACAAGTGTTGCACCTAGCAAAAGTGGCAGGTGATTCCCAGTTGTAAATTGACTCAATCTACTTTACCATTTTAAAGAGTTTGGTGGCTGGCAGATCGGACCTGGTAAGCACATTCGTAGAGCCATTGCTCTCAGCATTTATTGTTAAATCTGTTTCGAATTCGGTCTTTGTTCCTTTGTTTGAAGGTTAGAATCCCATTGATATATCATCACATTTATCCATTATTGCTTGTTACTGGCTGAGTTCCTCTAACCTTGTTTGTAGAAACGCACTGAGCATTTTTCATTTTCTGTGCATTCTTTTCCTTTGTTAACACATTTGTAATATTTCATGTTATATATTTATGCATATTATGAATTACACCGCTGCCCAATTGAGTTGGATGTGAACATTTTTATATGCTCCAATCCCTTTTTTTGTAATATGTTGTTGATCTTTGGAATATGTTGGTGTCAATATGATAAAGTTATTTATGCAAAAATTAATCAATGCTATGTGCTGGAGTTTTCGTCGAATATATTTATCTAACTGTCAACTGGCAGGGTTTCCCATCACTAATCCGCCATATTGCAATCCGAACCAACTAGCCATAGACATTGTCCATTGTAATACCAAAACTAACAGTTTGTATAGGGTGTGTATATTTGTATGCCAACCAATCATTATGTTTGTAGATATGTCACGGAAAACTTCTTATAACAAAAGTTACATAGTTACATGTGAAAATGTGTCCCCTGCAATATGCTGAACTGATCTGCAAATAGACTCAACACATTTGCATTTCAACGGCTATCTATCTATCTGTATTGCAGCATCTTAAACCCACCACTAATGATCAATGAATTATTCAGATGACAGAAACTGGGACGAATATTCAGTATGATAAGGGCCCAAAATTAACCTTTTGAGAGTTTTCTCCAACGACAATGAAAACATAAAGAAAAGTATTAAAAAGAAACCGTGTATGATCAGTTTTGGAGATCTTAGTAATCTCGATTTTTCAGTCATATTTCGACAAAATTATCCCAGGATTGCGCAATATGGATACATTTTATAATGTTTACTAATGGCAGTTTCAATTAATAGCATTCGAAGAATATTTGTGTGAGGTGTGCAGTATCTCCTCTTAAGTATATATTTTTAAGAATCAGATCCCAAAATCATCTAATTTTTAGTAATTTTTTCATAGGGTTACTCAAAATAAGGCACCATGGATATGTTTTAAAATGTTAACCATCGTAGTTGCAATCAATAACGCACAATGGGTATATACGTGTAACATTTGCACTTTCTACTCTGAAGTACAGTTTTTTTTTACATTTTCCGTCATTTTTTCCTTGACTTACCCCAGACATACAGTCACTTTTTTAAGGGGGGTTTTACAAACCTAACTGATGCCAGTCATCAAAAACCGTATAATCATAATCATCTAGTCCTGGACTTTCATATCAGAAAGTTAAATGGCCAACTATTGATCACTGCTCTGTGCTTGAGTGTTCTTGAAACAGTCCAAGCATATTTTCATCCTACCCGAAAACTGAGGTTTTCCTTTATCAACCTGACAATTTACAATCCAACTATCCATCCATAAACATTGGCTATTAAGTTACAATAATCATCTGTGTAGCATGGTTGTATTTGTATGGTATCCAATACTTATTTTCGGATATATATTCAAAATTTTTATATGTTTATGATATTCTAACAATGGTACATTTCCAATATGGCTATCACTTGAGGAGCTTTCCAGTGAACTGAAAACTTACACTAGCAATTGAAAATCATCTAACGCATCTACCATTTATCCGCCCAAAAGCCATAGTTAGGTCTTTGAAGGTCATCAATGGTATTGATCCGAAAAGAAAATAAGTTATGTCTACACTATCTTCATGTTTTCATCTGAAACGTTTATTGTGAATACTAATCAGGATGGTAGGTTTTAAGGATCTTTATGATAACTATTTTTTTACAAACGAACAAGACAGTTATATTCCAATTATCTAGTATTACGATCCATTAAAATTACATTAAGCTATTAGATTAGATACTAGTATTCCAAAAAATCTGCTAAACAAATTGAATACTGCTAAACCTATACCTTAGGCATCTTATAATATCAATATGTGTGCTACTATGCAGGAGGACACCTTGTGCATGACGAAACCGCTTCCAAAATACCACAGAGGTAATCCTTGTCAATCAATGGTATAGAAGAGATTGCAAGCATATAAAGAAGCAAGAGGAAGATGCATGAAAATACAAGAGTTTAGTGAATATCCTAAAAGGGAAAGCCTCTTCAGCTTGTGATTGAGTCCTCCGTTTTGGCAATATATATATATATATATATATATATATATATATATATATATATATATATATATATATATATATATATATATATATATATATATATATATATATATATATATATATGTATATATATATATATATATATATATGTATATATATATATATATATATATATATATATATATATATATATATATATATATATATATATATATATATATATATATATATATATATATATATATATATGTGTGTAATGAATGAGTATTTCATTTTGTACTTTTCTGTATTGTTATTTGAGTTGTTTATTTGTATGGTTAGTTACAGGTGCTGCCACCTATTTGTAAATCACCTGTGGTCAGCTCATATCTATTTATAGTTGGTTCTTCATCAGTGGAGGTTCATTCATCAGTCACATGACCTCCACAGGGTATATCACCTAAGGTGCTGATTCATTGGCACACTCAGGCCACCAACTTTACAACATGAGGGTGTTTGCGATATCTGCGTTTTCTGAGGTTTCAAAGAGGTACTGTACTTTCTTGCTTATTATTATGTCTTTACCTCTATTTCCTGTGTATTTTCTACATGTAACTTAATATGTTACTGTTGTTGTATTTGGTATTTATGCTATGTTTATAGAAGTTTTGTGACTGTATATACTTAATGTAACTTGAGTTACTTATGTGAAAACTTAGTATTGCATTATATTGTTCTTACAGTTTTCACGGAACAACACTGGAATAAAGTTCCTGTCGAGACAAGAAACCTGCGTTTTGAGAGTTATATTTCCCTCTGCCGTAACAGTGAAAACTCTACCAACAAGACTGTCCTGGGTGTGCCCATGGTCGTTCCTGCGTTTGAGGTCGAGACCCGGCTGGAGTTTTCTGTCTATCTACGTGCGTGAGTGTTTTCAAGCCAAGCTACAACTGGTGTTTGGTCAAGTCAAGCAAGGAAAAGATTGTGATCTATACAACTTTGACATTTGAATGAAATTCAGTGTGCTCATGTATCTACATGTTCTCTTAGTTGCATGTGCGTTTTTTGCAACACTTTATTGTGGAGTGTCTTCGAAACATTTCATCAACATGAGCAACCCGTCTACTGACAATGTGCCTGCCCCTTCCTCTAGCATTCAGGGTTTTGATACAGAAGAGGTGGAAGGTGGCGCCACTAGTACTCAGAGAAGTACACGTCCAAGAACAATGAGTGAAAAAGGCCTTCAGTGGCAAATCCTAGAAAAACGCAAAAGTTTTAGGGTTTCAATCATATCATGGCGCAAATCTGCAAGCCAAGTTGAGCTTTTGCTATCAGAGAGTACAAATTCTGATGTTTTGAAGAAAGAGCGCTCTGGTTTACAATGTAAAATGGATGAAATCATGTCTGCCTATGATGTTTTGAATAATTTAGCCCCAGTAGAACTAGATAGTCAGGATTATGAAAAATTTGAGCGTGTTCAAGGGGATCATTATTCAATTTTGAGGAGGATAAGCGAAACTATCAAGGAGATAAATTCTGGTGATTCTGATGGTCATTCTCATTGGTCCAAATCAAAACGTAGTCAAAAATGTGGAAGTTCCCACTCATCAAGCAGGTCAAAACGGGCTGAGGCAGCTCCTGAAGCCGCAGCATTAAAGGCTTAATTGAAATATTTAGATGCTGAAAATACCAAAGGAGCTGAACTTAAGCTAAAAGAAGGGGAACTTCAGAAATTGAAGACATTGAAAGACATTGCGGAGGCAAAATTCAAAGCTCTCACTGAATTTGACCCACTTTTCGAGGATGTTAAAATGGAACTCGCTCCTGATGGCATGAATAAGTACGTAGAAGAATATCTGGATACACATGTTACATATGCAGATCCTGACCCTGTGATTGATTCTATTGAACTGGTAGTGACATCTAGTACCAAGTTCAGTAAATTAAATCCAGACGTTTCAGAATTTGCCCCCAGATGTCCTTCCAGTAGTATTCATTCTGGTGTTCGAACTACTAGTACGTGAGTCCATTCAAATGTTTTGAGTACTGGTAACATATCGGAGCCTCATTCTGAGTTACCACAAGTCACACAATCAAATCCAAGTGTAAATGTCTCAGTGCCCGTCCCGAGAGCCAATCAAGGTCAAGGTGACCTTTCCCCATCTATTGTGGATATAGCAAGGGTATTTTCAGATCATGCAAATTTGAGTCGTCTTCCAATCCCTGAGCCTAGTATATTCATGGGGGATCCCTTAAAGTACCCAGACTGGAAAGTCACTTTCGAGATGTTAATTGTCCAAAGGGGTATACCACCTATCGAACGGGTCCACTACCTTAAGAAATATATAGGTGGGGTTGCTAAAGAGGCAGTTGAAGGCTATTTCACTATGTGGCCAAATAGCCAAAATTGTCAAGTGGCCCTGTATCTCTGGAGTGCATGACCGAAACTTTATGAAATCTGGCCACCAAATAGCTTGCAGAGGTACAAAACATTCAAAAAATTAAAAAGACATAGATATGACCTCTAATGACCTTGAAATGACCTTTAACTCTGTATTTTCAACATATCTGATTTTTGGTCCAAGTTATTGCCCCCTAATGATACAAAAATGGAAATTACTCCCCCTTATTATCAGAGACATCAAACTCTAGTATATATTTTCAGAAAAATATATTCAGAAAAAGCAACTTTTGAATTTTTTTATGAAGTATGATATGAAAATATTTATTTGCTTTTCTTGCACCATAATCAGCACCCCTACCAATACCAAACCCACATTATCAGATTGGGCTCAAGGAGAAGGTATCATTCAAAAAAAAGATCACCCCAATATCTGCTTTTATCGCAAAGTTATGTCCTATTTTCGAAATCTGCCATGACCTTTGACCTCAAAAATCCAAGATGGCCGCTCTCGAAAATTGGACATATCTTTGCAACGGAAGCAGATATCGGGATGGTCTTTTTTTTAAATGATATCTACGCTTTTAGCTCTAATTAGTCATGTGATTGTCATCTTTGTAGGGCTTACATGTCTGGCAGTAGAAGAGAAAACGCATATGTTAATTTCGACCTTCACAAAAAATTTCATTTTTGTACTTTTTGTACCGATTTTTTTGTAAATGTATTCTTAAGTGCCTTGCTCAAAATCGTATGAGAGCAGATTTTTCATTTTCAGACAATTTTGGGCAGAAAATGTGATTGAAAGTGGGATATGCTGAGAAAAAAATGTTTTCTCATGTCATTTCAAGGTCATCCAAGGTCAATCAAGGTCATTTGGGTTTATTAATTTTTTTGTATCCCCATTGGCTATCGTGTGGTCAAAAATGATGAGAATATGAAAATGTCTTACAAAGATATCCTAAATATGCTCTCAACTTGGCAATTTGGGCCCATTTGGCCCCACAGTGTTTTCTGATTACCTCGCCAAGCGCATATGACGAAGCTATGAGATTGTTAGAGCAAAGGTATGGAAATCCATTTGTCATAGCTAATGCCTTTAGAGATCGCCTGGAAGCATGCCAAAGGTACCAGCCAGAGACGGCAATGCTCTGCGTAAACTGGGAGATTTTCTAAGGCAATGTGCTATCGCAATGCAAACTGTCCCGAATCTTCACGTTCTTAATGACGATAGAGAAAACAGAAAAATGTTATCAAAATTACCAGATTGGATGGTTTCTCGGTGGGGAAGAATGGTAGCTGATTCTAAAGCAAACTTTGGGGTTTTTCCGTCATTCAAACGGTTTCAGGAGTTTGTTGTGAAAGGGGCTGAGATAGCGTGTGATCCCATAACTTCTTTACAAGCAGTTAAACCCAAATACTCAGATAGAAGATCTGAGAAAATGTATGACAAATCAAAACAAACAGTTAGTTCCTTTAGTACTGGAACAAGGGTTGTCAATGAATCTAGTGATGAAAGAAAATCATACCTTCTGTGTAAAGGTAACCACAGGCTAGAATCATGTAATCAACTGTTTGCTAAGTCTCTTGAAGACAGAAAGGCCTTCATTTATGAGAACTTCCTCTGTTTTGGTTGCTTTGAGGCTGGTCATTCATCAAAATTGTGCCAAAACCGTTTGCAATGCAAAATTTGCTCGAAACAGCATGCAACACCACTACACGGTGACTTTCGAAAATTCGGGAGAAATGTCCCATCTAAAGGTGCGAACAGACCAGCAACTCCAAAATCAGATGAACAAATTAAAACACAAGTTTTTACAAAATCAGAGGAACCAGTTAAAACACAAGTTTTTACAACACAAAGGGTTTCTAATGAAAATGCATCTCAAGTTGAATCTATTAGTGTGAGAACCGATGTGAGTCACCTGAGAGGTTCAAATGCGTCTATGAAAAGTTCAATGATAGTTCCGGTTTGGGTATCGCATGAGAAAACTCCTGAGAAAGAAATTTTGACGTATGCGTTACTACATACCCAGTCCGATACTTCCTTTATCTTAGATGACACTAAAGATGCATTAGGTCTACAGGGCACAAAAACCCAATTACTGTTGTCAACAATGTCGGTCAAAAATCAGGTCATCAAAACGACTTGCTTTACTGGTGTGAGAGTGCGTGGATACGATAGTGCAGAATTGATACCCCTGCCTACTGTCCTTTCGCGCAACATCATTCCAGTCAATCGTACACACATCCCAACTCCCGAAACTGCCAATAGGTGGCCCCACCTCAAACCTATTGCTAGCAAACTCATGCCCCCATCCGATTGTGATGTAGGATTACTTATAGGTTATAACTGTTCTAGGGCGCTAGCACCCAAAGAGGTCATTTTGCCTACTGCCACCAGGGGGCCCTTTGCGCAGAAAACGGAGCTTGGGTGGAGTATAATTGGAGTGACTGACTCGGATCAATATGACTCAAATGATTGTGACCCCATAGGTGTGAGTCATAGAATAGTGACATACGAGGTATTACCTCCTATTTCTGACTTAAATTCTGATGTGAATGCTCCAGAATTTAGGAAAGAAGTGAGTTTTTTGCTCAAAACAAACGTCAAAGAAATTGCGCCCAAAGATGTCATAGAAATGATGGAGGTAGATTTTAGTGAGCACAGATCAAATAATTACTCTCAAGATGATATGAAGTTCATTTCGATACTGTAGAATGGCTAATTTTCCCGTGTGTTTTATTTTCCCGTTTTTTCCCGAATGCTATCAAACGGGAATAAACAACACCTGGAAAATCATTACACTTCATGTCCGGAATTAATAAACACGGGAAATTCTGACCTTAGTTAAATAGACTGGGCCAGCTTTATCTCTGAAGTGTCAGACCTGCGTTTGCTCAGAGTGATAGCGGTCATCCCTTATTGCAATCCACATGCAGCAGGGAACAATCAGGGGTCACTAGATGACTTCTAATCATGATGTGACTGCAACTCACCTATACTTAAGAGATTAACTCCCTGGTGATCTATTTCTAGTCACCTCTCTAGACTGGTGAAAGTCCCACCATGGCCCTGTACATGCTTATATAACACTGGGAACTGTCTCCAGTCTATAAGATGCTTATCTAGACTGGTGATAGTCCCTTTGCAGTGTGCGTTGTTGTACTGATAAGCACTTCAACCCATGGCACATGTTTATATGAGACTGTGTACTACTTAAAACTACTTAAGATCTACTTAAAACGGAAAAATTAAAAACGGGAAAAAACACATGTCCTCTTTTCGGAAATATTAGAAACGGGAAAACCCAAAAATGAAAAATTAGGGAAAATTGTCACACGGAAAAATAAGCCATTCTACAGTACTTGAAAACGGAATTCAAAAACAGGATGATAATCATTATGAGATACCCATTGAACAAATGTTTTACCAATTCAAGGTCAGTGAGTCTCACAGGAATTTCCTGCGTTTTCTTTGGTGGGATAATGGAGATTACACCACACCCCCAAAAGAATACTGTATGAATGTTCATTTGTTCGGAGCTGCGTCTTCACCAGGATGTGCAAATTTCGGTTTGAAACGCATTGCTACGGACAATGAAAACGAGTATGGTACAGATACTACCAGATTTATCCACCGCAACGTTTATGTTGACGATGGACTTAAATCGGTTGCTGACCCCTCTGAGGCCATTGATTTAGCCAATCGTGCTAAGGGTATTTGCTCTGAAGGAGGCGTGCGCCTTCACAAATTTGTGTCAAACAGTGAAGACGTTATGAAATCGCTGGCACCAGAAGATTTTGCCAGTGGGGTACAAGACCTCAATCTTTTGAAAGGAGATCTAAGTATTGAGAGGGCATTGGGAGTGCAATGGTGCATAAACTCAGGTCAATTTGCTTTCCAAATTACACTCAAAGACCAACCCTGTACAAGACGAGGTATCCTTTCTACATTTAGTTCTATATATGACCCCCTCGGTTTTTTAGCGCCGGTACTTCTTGAAGGAAAACTTATCCTCCAAGAAATGTGCCGCGACGAACTAGATTGGGATAGCCACCTTCCCGAAAGACTCCGCTCGCGCTGGGAAAGGTGGAGGAATAGCCTATTCAAATTAGAGGAACTGCAAATACAACGCTGTTTTAAACCGAAAGATTTTGGCAAAGTTGTCCGCTTCGAAATTCACCATTTTTCTGATGCAAGTTCCCTAGGCTATGGCCAATGCTCGTATTTGCGTGTAATCAATGATCAAAATGAAGTGCACTGTTCTTTTATTATAGGTAAAGCACGTGTGGCACCACTGAAAGTGACAACCATTCCTTGGCTCGAGCTTACGGCTGCTCAAATTTTGGTCAAAATTAGTCATTTTTTACAAGATGAACTAGATTTATAAATATAAAAACTGAAATGTTTTGGACTGACAGCCAAGTCGTGTTGGGCTACATTGCGAATGATGCCCGCAGGTTTCACGTTTTCGTGGCAAATCGGGTTCAACAAATCCGAAATCATTCAGACCCTTCACAATGGAATTACGTTAGCTCAAACGAAAATCCTGCCGATGAAGCCTCACGTGGTGTTACCGTGGAAGAATTTTTGGAAGGCTCAAAATGGATTTCAGGTCCAAAATTTCTGTGGGAGTTGCACATCCCTGAAAAATGCAATCCGGTACAAATTGTTCAGTCAGAAGATCCTGAGCTAAAAAAGATTCATTCATTAGCTACCCACAGTATGTCCGCGCATACTGATGGTTTTGAACTTGAATGTTTGGACTATTTTTCGAGCTGGTATAGAGCAAAACACGCCTTGGCTCTATGTTTGAAATTCAAGGATCTGATGATGAACAAAATTGCGAAAAAGCGCACAAAAACATCTGTCAAAATTTTGCCAGTCTCGATTACTGTAAACAAAATTCGTAGCGCTGAACTAGAAATCGTGAAACAAGTGCAAAAGAAAGCATTTCCAGAAGAATTACAACTCCTCAAGTCACTCAAGTGTGACAAAATGCGACAGAGTATTTGAAACAAAAATCAGGTACTCAAAAGAAGTAGTTCCCTTTTTCGGCTCGATCCATTTGTTGATGAAATGGGCATATTACGTGTGGGCAGTCGATTGAGGCATTCACATCTATCAAATGGTGTGAAGCATCCAATCATTTTGCCAAGAAATGGTCACATTTCAAATGTAGTCATTGCTCATTTTCACAAACAGGTCGCGCATCAGGGACGCAGTACCACTGTAAACGAAATTCGCCGAAATGGTTTTTGGATCATTGGTTGTACCAGTGCTGTGTCTGAGTACATATACTAATGCGTTCATTGCCGTCGTTTACGTGGCTGTGCTCAAGGTAAAAAAATGGCCGATTTACCACTAGATTGTATAGAACCTACACCACCCCTCACTTATGTAGGTACTGATTTTTTTGGTCCATGGTACGTAAAGGAAGGTCGAAAAGAGATGAAAAGGTACGGGACACTATTTACGTGTTTAGTGTCCAGAGCCATTCATGTTGAAGTAGCGGTAAGTCTTAGCACAGACTCTTTTATCAACGCCCTGCGCAGGTTTCTTTCGATTCGAGGACCCATGCGTTTATTAAGGTCAGACTGCGGGACTAACTTTGTAGATTCCCTTTCGGAACAGAAACGTGCTTTGGCCGAAATTGATCAAAACCACATCAAGAGCTTCCTTTTAACTAAAGGGTGTGACTATGTCGAATATAAACGTAATGTCCCTGCTGACAGCCACATGGGTGGGGCATGGGAACGACAAATCAGAACAGTCCGCAATGTGCTCAACTCACTACTGCAGCAGTCAAACTGCCAGTTAGATGATGATTCTCTTCGTACATTGATGTATGAAGTGACTGCCATCATCAATAGTAGACCATTGAATGTCGACAATGTTATTGACCCGATGTCATTAACGCCGATATCGCCGATTCAGATTCTGACAATGAAATCCGAAATTATTTTGCCCCCTTTAGGCAAATTTGACCAATCAGATCTGTACGCAAAGAAACAATGGCGTAAGGTACAACATCTTGCCAACAAATTCTGGAAACGCTGACAAGGCGAGTATCTTCAGAATTTACAAGTACGCCAGAAATGGACTAAATCTCAGCCCAACTTAGAGACTGACAATATAGTTATCGTTCGTGACGATGACTTGCCCCGTTGTCAGTGGCAATTGGGTCGAGTTGTGGAAACTTACCCCAGTCGTGACGGGTTAGTACGTTCGGTTAAGTTACTTATCGGCTCAAAGGCCTTGGATAAGAGACGGAAACCATTGCGATCTCAAAGTTTTCTCAAACAACCAGTCCACAAACCAGTCCTTCTATTTAAGGGAAACTGAGTATAAATATGTCATTTCTTGAAGGGTTCTTCCCGACAAGGAGCCATACTATTGGTAATTGGTAATTTGTATGTATGATGTATGTAATTAACGAAGTTTTATGACAATTTATTCAAATTTTAGGGAGCCATGTAATGAATGAGTATTTCATTTTGTACTTTTCTGTATTGTTATTTGAGTTGTTTATTTGTATGGTTAGTTACAGGTGCTGCCACCTATTTGTAAATCACCTGTGGTCAGCTCATATCTATTTATAGTTGGTTTTTCATTAGTGGAGGTTCATTCATTAGTCACATGACCTCCACAGGGTATATCACCTAAGGTGCTGATTCATTGGCACACTCAGGCCACCAACTTTACAACATGAGGGTGTTTGCGATATCTGCGTTTTCTGAGGTTTCAAAGAGGTACTGTACTTTCTTGCTTATTATTATGTCTTTACCTCTATTTCCTGTGTATTTTCTACATGTAACTTAATATGTTACTGTTGTTGTATTTGGTATTTATGCTATGTTTATAGTAGTTTTGTGACTGTATATACTTAATGTAACTTGAGTTACTTATGTGAAAACTTAGTATTGCATTAATTGTTCTTACAGTTTTCACGGAACAACACTGGAATAAAGGTCCTGTTGAGACAAGAAACCTGCGTTTTGAGAGTTATATTTCCCTCTGCCGTAACAATATATATATATATATATATATATATATATATATATATATATATATATATATATATATATATATGTGTGTGTGTGTGTGTGTGTGTGTGTGTAAATCATACTAAGTAGGATACCCGAATAGAACATCAGCAGCCAGAGATTCTTTTGAAGGGGTCCCTGGTAACTAGTTGCCAGTAACTCGGTGGTCACAACGCAGCTGCCTGGACTCTGATATACACCTCCCATTGCCCTGAAAAGGGCAACGGGAGCCACGGATTAATCAAATACAGAGGGAAAATGGACATTTTCGTAATTTTTATGATTCTCAAGTGTCAGTTACCCCCATCCTAATCGCTTCAATATGGTTATTGGAAACTTCCTTGATCTTTATTTGATTTTATATGACAATCCGCAAAAGCAGTGTCCATTCACAATATGACTTAAAATGATTTGAGATGTTCTCAGATCAGTGTCAGAGCATGGCAAATGTGGTACCAAAATGACAACGACAGTCATTAATAAGTCAGGTGACTTACAGCTAGCAAGGTTGTATAGGAGACATTGAAAAAGATCACATAACTACACTCATTCTACTTCATGCGAAAGTGACAGTTTATTGAGCAAAGTTAAAAGGCAAAAGTCCAAACGTCTTTTCCACTAAAGATTTATTAATTATGCAATGTTACATATAAGCATAATGCAAAGCGACCATACACAACATTAAGTACAATTTCAACAATACTGGAAGCTTTTATTCAAAGATTGGTCTTAATAGTTGATACACCAAATATATCTGCGTTTATGTATATATATACAGCAAATCGATATTTATTGACATGTTATATTTTCGAAAAATCCTCCTAAACAAACCAAGTGCACAAGATTGGAGGTCACACCACAAAATATATCTTGTAAGTTTTTTCACCGGCAGAACACATCAAATGTTAGTATCTATAGACGATGGCCAATGCTGGCAAGCAATGGCACGAGCAGAAAAACTTAAAAATAAAACAAAAAAGGATGTCAAAAACAGAGTATATCGTTGTTTCTGTGATAGTTAAGTTCGATTTACCACCAAATAATACAACTATGGTCTTTAGTATGGTTATAAAAAAATGTTCTCTTTTGTTAACTTTTGGATTTCTTTTTATACATTCATTGCACGGCAATATAACGATATATCTAGATGAGACAAAAGGAAACGCAGCAACAATACAGACAATGATGTGATTTATAATCTTAAACTTGAGTGGAAGTAGATTTAATTTGTTTTATGATGTCATTATACATATTTGGATTTCACAAATAAGCGATATATTCTAAATGCTACGTTACATATCTGGGAAATCAAACTATAACATTTTGTCTTTAAGTGCTATATATCTTGAGAATAAATCTTTAATCTGTACCATTTCTTGAAATTTTCTGTTTTCCGTTTAATATGGTGTATATATTTCTGCGAACAACTATGGTTTTCAACTCCCCACTGAAAATGTACAATATTTGGGACGCAATCATTCCTAAAGCGATTTAATTGATGTATATATATATATATACACATATATATATATATATATATATATATATATATATATATATATATATATATATATATATATATATATATATATATATATATATACATATATATATATATATATATATATATATATATATATATATATATATATATATATATATATAAATGTATGTATGTATATATGTATATATATATATATATATATATATATATATATATATATATATATATATATATATATATATATATTTATATATATATATATATATATATATATATATATATATATATATATATATATATATATATATATATATATATATATATATATATATATATATATATATATATATATATATATATATATATATATATATATATATATATATATATATATATATATATATATATATATATATATATATATATATATATATATATATATATATAGTGTGTGTGGGTGCTTCGGTGGATACAAGACTATAAACCGAATACCTTTATATATATATATATATATATATATATATATATATATATATATATATATATATATATATATATATATATATATATATATATATATATATATGTGTGTGTGTGTGCATGTATTTCCTCATCAATATAATCAGATTAGTTATGTGGCCATTTTCCTTGCTCTTGTTCAATTCATGCCAATTCCATTTGACCTAGAAAGTGTGAGTCTGAATGCAATTCTTTGAAAATGACCACGACGCAAATGCGGTGTATATCCATAATATGGCTTAGAGTTACTGTTATTTTGATCTATCTTCTCTCTCCTCTAGTCTTCACAAGAATATATATATTTTTGGTTGACATCAGTATTTTAGTAGATAATAACTTAACAGCTGTAAGTATTTTCAAACTGAAATATTCCTATACTCCGAATTTAAGTTGTGTTCTCTTTATCATGGAGATATGATAATCTAAATATGGTTAGATTTTCCCCTGATGCCAAATAAGAAGAAGACACATTGGTAGACAAATGCTGCAGTTTTCTTTAGCCTTGCGATATGTGTACTTATATTATATGTCTTTAATAGTCAATGGACCAAATCTTCTTTTACTCAGCGTCAGTATCATCAGTTAACAACGCCAGATGTAACAAAACATGCCATATTATTCTCTGTTTTGACTAATTCTTAACTGCTGTTGTCATGGCAATCACTGAAAATTCCCAGACTACGCATGAATAACTTCTCACGGCTTTGGGATTTATTTTGATTCTATATTTGCCATGCTCTGACACTGATCTGATAAAATGAACCATTTTATGTCATATTGTCGAAAACACAGCACTTACTGCATTGCCATTGTCAAAGGACTGCACTTCGGACCCAAAGTAATTTAGTCCTTTAGAATTGGCATGAATTGATTGACAAAAGAGCAAGGAAGTTTTTGATAACCATACTGAAGCCCTTAGGTGTATTCATTGGTATCACACAAATTACAGAAATATCCATTTTCCCTTTTCTTTTGATTAATCATTTCTCTCGATGTCATGGCAACCACGAAAACTACCACAACTACATATGAATGAACCTTCATGGCTAAGGGCTTCAATTTTATTCAATATATCGCATGATGTGACACTGACCCGAAAAAAATGACACATTTTGCAAATTAACATTCAAAAAGTGCCAAAATCACCCAAAAGTGCTGATTTTAACAACAATCCACTACCTGCCATTTGTAAGAAATGAGTACACTGATTCAGCACAAAATTCTGGTCTAAATACTTCCCTCAACCCTTCCAGTCTCAGACCAGTTAATTAAAGATGGCAAGGCTCTTGGACCAAATAGTGGGGTTATTGCATAACACGGCAAGGATATATGTACCAACGACTGTTGCAAAACATTTCAAATACCTGAAAATCTAAGGCTCTAGTTGTTGTTGTTGTATGTAGATGTCTGTGTAATACGTCCAGTTTTTTTGACTTTCTGCGGCCTGCTGGCAGGCTGAAGTGCAAAGTCAGGAACAAAATATCGATCATAATCAGTGGTTCTACACAAATTTCAATCTTGGTGCTACTGCCTCAATGTAATGGGTAAATTTTCTCATACCTTCTTTGTGGGGCCAGTTCATCAAATTAGGAGGATATAATTGCAAGAGACAAAGTCTGTTACAAAATACTTCAAATATCTGAAAGTCCAAAATTCGGTCAAATAAAATCCTATCTTTGAAAGAGTAATGCTGCTCCAACTGATATGACTCCGTCAACCTCAGAAGTTCTTGTCTGTAGTACTCTGTGTAAACTCCCCAAGTAGCTAGACTCTCTGCTGGACTGTTGGTTGCTTCAAGTGCCAAAATCAGGAACCATGCAACATCTCGTTGGGGCACATGGATACAGCATGTCTCCCAGTCAAACAGGGCAAGTGGACTCTGATTCTTGACAGGTGTTCTCCTTACAAACATGTTTCCTGTAAAAGTAAATTGACAGCCATTTAAAAAAAGGGTCAAGAATTACACTCAGATTAACAAAGTGAATTTGAATTGTAGAAGGTATAAGTAAGTTATTATTACTCTTGTAGGATAGCAATGACTGTTGTTATGGCAGAATGAAAATGCATCAAAAATAAAAAATGCCATTCACAAACAAACAGAACATAGTTATAGATTTGACAGAACTATGAAAATTTGAAAGTTTACTGTTAAAGTAGACCGAATTTCCCTTGTCTAACCAGGCTGACTTTTCATTTACTGACTCCGTTGTGGCCCTATCTTCATTAGGTCTACACGGCAAAAAGTGTTTCTAGTGATAAAGCAGGTTGAATTCACATAGCTAAAAGCAGTAAATTATATTTTATTACGAAATATTTGCCAAAACATTTCTTTGAAACATAGATAGGATTGCTGAAATTGGGTAGAACTGATCAGAAATCTGCAATCAAAAATATTTCTTTGGCGCACTAGTAGTTTACCAATGACAACTATACATGCGTCTAGTATATACATATCAGAAAAGAATGACATTATATATCCTAAGAGAAGACCTGCCAGCTCTACTCTTACCAATGTGCGCATCATTGTGCACAAATGTTAGTGGATATTTCTCCTGTTCCTTTGTGATGGCTCCAAGATTGGCAAAATACTCCTTGATGATTGCAACATGCTTGCTGGTTATGATGTCTTTGTATTGATCAGTAGTGCCAGGTAGGAATGACTTGAAAAGTGGTAGAGCATTGTTGTGAATGACCAGGTGCTCCTTGAGGTGTCCTTCAAATGCTGCCTTCACCTCATCTGTTCTTCCAAGAAAGTGTGCATGGAAATGTGCCAACTCCCTCAAAACGATAAATATGCTATCGTTGCTCCACATCTGAAAATTAACCATTCCTGTATGCATGAATCTACACAGAGTCATACAAAAGAAATTCAAGACGAAAGAGATACCTTTTATTTGGATTCTCTGTGATAATTCTGGCTTGTACATTTTGGGTATATAAATATTAGAGAAATCATTCAATAAACTATATGCAAACCAGAATAGATTAAGGAAAGAATATAGGAAACATTATTTCAACAAACTATAAATTGGCTTATTTACTGACCTTATAGTCCAAGTTAGCTCCAATCAGCATATCATCTTTTTCAAGGAATTCCATAGCAACAACACATTTCTGTTCCTGCGCATTAAGTACTGTATGGTATACTTCTGGCCTGATCCTAGCAAGCACTGGATCCTTGAGTGACAGTCTGGCTGCCAATACCTCCTTATAATTAGAACCAGGAAAACCAGTAGATCGGGATAGATGGCTTGTAGCAGCCCTTTTTGTCTCCTCATCAAAGTCTCCTACCATTGCGAGCCAAACTGAATCCATATCGCCTGAGAGAACTTTAATGAGGATTGGAAAGCATTTGACTTCGCCATCCTCCTTTATTCCATGCACATAGAATTTGAACATTCCTACCAACGCCTTTATTCCATGCATACTATTCCTCTCATTGGCCAATTCACTGGCAATACCGACGCCTTCTCCCATGCACTCTTCATCCCACGATGTCAATGTGATATCCAGAGACTTAGCAACTGAGGCAAAGAATTCCCCATTCAGATCACTCCTATAAAAGCCTTTTCCAGCCATGGTAGTATTTCTGTCTTTGCCTAGATTTCTCTTTCTCAGACTGATTCCCTGTGTTAGCGACAGAGAAAGGCTCGGGCTCGGTAAAGAAACAATCTCTCTTCTCAATTACCCAACTAGATCAAAGTCCTTTGGAGTGACGTGCAGGTAAAGGTGTTAGAGAATGACGCACGTCTTAAGGTGGCTTATGGGGTTAATTTGCTAATATAGGGACATTTTGAAATTTCTACATTTGCATGTTAAAGTCTACATCTTTTCCCTCATGATACGATCAATTATGAATCTCTAGGCAATCTCCGATCAGAGTAGGAGACCATCTATCACAGAAGCTCTCATATATAGGTTTGCAAACTAGCACAGTTGATTCTGGGCCTTAACTCCTTATCAAATTTTACCAAAATAGCGTCGCTTCGAATATGCATCTTGGGTATCAATTGATAACACATGCTTGGATTTGCCTTAGCATTAGCTAAGAGTAGTTTTGTGGGAGGAGTTAGACACTTTTTATACCAATTTTAACTTTATTAAAAAGAAATGGAATCTGAAAGTTTCATGTAATATTTTTTCTAATTTTCAACAGATTCTGAAAGAAATTTGTTGTATAATTTGAACGAAGGGAGAATTACATAAAATGTAATATCATTTCCCGTGTATTGATTTTTTCTCCACATTTGTGAAATTTGAAGGCAATAGGCCCATTATTGTTGATAGCAGCTATGTTCGAAATGGACCAAGAGCCCAGGCACTTTTATTTAACCGTCTGAGGCCAAAAGCTTAAAGGGTGGTTTCTAGACCAGAATTTTGTGCTAAATCTGAAAATATATTTCTTACAGACGGCAGGTGGTGGGTTATGGATGAAATCGGCAATTTTGGATGATTTTGGCACTTTTTTGTATGTTAATTTGCATAATGTGTCATTTTTTCAGACCAGTGTCAGATCATGACAAATGTGGTATCAAATTAATGCTCTCAACCGTAGGAGTTCATCCAAGTGTAGTTTTGGTAGTTTCGGTGGTTGCCATGGCAACGGGAGACAAGAATTAATCAAAAACACAGGAAAAATGGACATTTTTGGTAATTTGTGTGATACTTAAGTGTGATTTACCCCCAGTCAACACACCTAAGGGCTTCATTATGATTATCAAAAACTTCCTTGATCTTTTCTTGATGAATTCATGCCAATATTATATGACTAACATATTTTGGGTCTGACGTACAGGCCTTTGAAAATGGTGATATCGCAAATGCGGCAATATCTATAAAATGACTTAAAATGAGTCATTTTATCAGATCAGTGTCTGACCATGGCAAATGTGGTACCAAATTGAAGCTCTCAACAGTGGAAGTTCATTCATATGTAGTTTGGAAATTTTCAGTGGTTGCCATGGCAACAGCAGTCAAGAATTAGTCAAAAACAGAAAATCGACATTTCTTCTACTTTCTTTGATAATTTAGTGTGATTTAAGTCAATAATACACCCATAGACCTCAATATGGTTATCAAAATCTTCTTTGCTCTTGATCAATTCATGCTATTTCTATTTGACTAGGAAATTTTAGATCTGAATACAGTCCTTTGAAAAAGATAATGACGCAAATGCGTTGTCTATCCACAATATGGTTTAAAGTTACTGTAAACTTGATTTATCTACTTTTCCCTCTGAAAGGGTACTTCTTATGGTATTCTGTTAGATACATACATTCTTCCCATAAAAGAACTATTTTTGGTACATATCAGAGTTTCGGTTGATATAGATATTAGGGATTGTACGATTAATCGCTCATTCAACTTCTGATTTTGTAACTCAATTGCAATTTTATAAGATCAATTACGTTTTTAAAGCTTTTTGAGTAAAAGTAAAGGCTTCAAGTGATATCTTAGGAGCTCCTTTACAAAAATGGAGCAATCATTTGATTACAAAAGTGCCCCAAATAAAGATTCTAGGTAGCCCCCGGGTAGTTTGACGGAGCCAAGAACCTTTGAATAAGCCGAGACTAACAAAGGAAAAATGCGTATCTACACTTTAGTTGTGATCATCGCTCACTCAAATTGGCTGATGGTCAATCCTATAGATTTGGACAGATTCTGAACACTAACAAAAATAGTAACTTTATGGTTGTTAGGGTTTTCAAACTAAAACACCCTTATACTTGCAAATGAGTTCTTAAAAGGTCAAATCTTTACCTTCTGCCAAAGTAGATGAGGAAACTTTTAAAGACATATGCTGCAGCTACTTAGCCTTGCAATATGTTCACTTTTCCCCTTTAAATGGAAGTGACCAGTTCATTATAATCCATACAATGCCAAAAGTCTTTAATAGTTAATGGACTAAAAATCCTTTACTCAACATAAGTATCTAATTCATGATAGGCTTCAGCTGACATGTTTGTCTGAATCCTCTGTGTTGCCATATATGCGACTGCATATGTCATCTGGAATCTCCAATACCTCAGGCCAGTAAATCTTGTACTGTCCATCTTTCAAAATCCAACCACTCTCCAGAGGATCCATTGCAGATGGGTCAGGCAAGATAACTTGCTTTTATATGTAAATATCTTTATCTTAGCTAGTGGTTTTGATCCTCTCCTTGGTGCATAATGCTGTTGGAAAAGGATGTACTTGGCTTTTCTCACTGACAGGCTTGCCATTATAGAAGTGACAAACAAAGGTTTCTAAGGTGAACATAGTTACTGAGGAGACCCTTCTAGACTCCCCTAGCTGCCCAAATGCTTCTTGGAACTTCATAGACTTTTCCACCTCTGCTACCATACACACTTTTCCTTTCCTCATTAAGGCTGCAGTATAGCCAAACCTCAAAATGCATGAAGGCCTGGTAGGTCTTTGCATGTATCAGATGTCAGATCCTAGGTTTTTGGCATGTTCACTTTCATAAAACCTTGTATTATTTGAACTAAGGCCAACATCAAGCCAAGGGTGTCTTCTGTAGAGTGCTTGGGCGTGTACGAGCAGAATCACCTACGCTTATGTGTCACATGACCAGATGGCAATAGTGGAGTTTCTCATATTTTGGTTGATGTGCTTTGTATGCCTCCTCATGCACACAGGAAAGAGATACCACTTTCCCTGAACATGTTTGTCTGTCCACACTAATGGTAGCAATTGGTTTCATGCCTACATATAAAAAAGTGCCCTTTAAGGAGTTCGACAAACTCATCTCTTCTCCAATCATTAGCTGGGAATTGAATTTCCCAGATCCCAGGTTATAATTGAACTCCTTAGGACATGTCAGATTGCTACAAGATATTACAAAAGCTGGAACCCCACTTCCTTGCAGGTCTCACACAATCTCTCTCTCTCTCTCTCTCTCTCTCTCTGTGTCTTTGATGGAGGGGTTCTTGTAGGTATCACACATAAAGTCCAACAACCTCATTAGGATGGCCTTGGAGCCTCCACCATAAGTCAATTGAAGGTTTACCATGCTTCGCACTATTCCAAGCTATATGATTGGAAAAAGATACAATGTGATATGGCATGCAATGCACATCATCCGAAACATGAGAAACTCCAGAGTATTTAACGCTAAGAGTATTTAAGTTTGGGAACCCCTCACTATATTTGTATCTACTGAAATACTGATATTTACCAAAAATGGTTCTTTTTATGAAAATACTTTATGAATCTAGCAGAATACCAAAAGAAGTACCCTTTCAGAGGAGAGAGTAGATAAATCAAGTTTACAGTAACCTTAAGGCATATTGTGGATAGAAAACGCATTTGTGTCTTTATCATTTTCAAATGACTGTATTCAGATCTAACATTTCCTAGTCAAATAGAGTTGGCATGAATTGATCAAGAGCAAAGAAGATTTGAATAACCATACTGAAGTCTATAGGAGTATTACTGACTTAAATCGCACTAAATTATCAAAGAATTTAGAAGAAATGTCGATTTTCTCTGTTTTTGACTGCTGTTTCCATGGCAACCACTGAATATTCCCAAACTACACATGAATGAACTCCCACGGCTGAGAGCTTCAATTTGGTACCACATTTGCCATGATCAGACACTGATCTGATAAAATGACTCATTTTAAGTCATTTTATAGATAAACGCCACATTTGCGGTATCACCATTTTCAAAGGCCTGTACGTCAGACCCAAAATATGTTAGCCATAAAATATTGGCATGAATTCATCAAGAAAAGATCAAGGAAGTTTTTGATAATCATAATGTAGCCCTTAGGTGTGTTGAGTGGGGGTAAATCACACTTAAGTATCACACAAATTACCAAAAATGTCAATTTTTCCTGTGTTTTTGGTTAATTCTTGTCTCCCGTTGCCATGGCAACCACCAAAACTACCAAGACTACACATGAATGAACTCCCACGGTTGAGAGCTTTAATTTGATATCACATTTGTCATGACCTGACACTGGTCTGAAAAAATGACACATTATGCAAATTAACATACAAAAAAGTGCCAAAATCACCCAAAAATGCGATTTCACCCATAACCCACCACCTGCCGTTTATAAGAAATGAATTTTCAGATTCAGCGCAAAATTCTGGTCTAGAAACCACCCTCAAACCTTTTGGCCTCAGACGGTTAAATAAAAGTGCCTGGGCTCTTGGTCCAAAAATACCATGCATGTTTTTATAGTTTTATACGAAAGAGAAATCTTAAAATCTACTGCGAGGTTACTTTTGTGCACTAAATGTATTCCTTATCAAAATACATCTAATGTGATATATACTTTGTATAGGTTATAGAGAAAAGCCAAGGAAATCAACATCACACGCTACCTTAATGAAACTTAAGTAGGCCACCAAACTTTGAACTTTTCTATGCACATCAAATCTCTCTCCACAGACACACACACACACATAGACACACACACACACACACACACACACACACACACACACACACACACATATATATATATATATATATATATATATATATATATATATATATATATATATATATATATATGTATATATATATTTATATATATATATATATATATATATATATATATATATATATATATATATATATATATATATATATATATATATATATATATATATATATATATATATATATATATATATATATATATATATATATATATATATATATATATATATATATATATATATGCATATATATATATGCATATATATATGCATATATATATATATATATATATATATATATATATATATATATATATATATATATATATATATATATATATATATATATATATATATGAAACACTCGCCTCTGCTCATTCAACTCATGGGGAAGAGGGGAATGGAGGGGGAAAGGAGGGTTAAGGAGCGGGGCTGTCATGTCCCAGCAGACTGATATTCTTTTGTGGAAGTGGTAGCACTGCCGTCCTCAGAGTAAAAGTGAATGGTGGTTTGTTTGCCCACCAGGGTGATCATTGGAGGAGATGGGGTGTGTTGATTAATTTAAAGGTTCAAGGACTTCTGCAGATTGGGCACCTCAACAATGGGGAAGTGTAGGATGAATGGACAGTGTGTCTTTCAGTGGAATTGGAAACTGTGAGAGGTCTCACTGAGCTAGAAGTGACGGTTTGGCTCTTTAGAATGTTGTACCACAGTTGCTTGCCTTCCACCAATCACAGGCCTCGAAAAGTGTAGGGTTATTTGACTTGTAGCATGGCCTGCTCCCTTCAGCCAATCACAGGCCTCGAAAAGTGTGTTCTTATTTCCTGAAGAACACGGTTAGCTGTCTTTGTCTCACCCACAAAGAGATGTTCACTGACCACAGAGGCTTTGCCCTCTGTAGGAGTGGAGCCCCTGTGGTCAGTGGACACCTACCTGTGGGTGAAACAAAAGCAGGTGAACCGTGGTCATTCGGGAAAGCACACTTGCGGAGATACCTTATATATATATATATATATATATATATATATATATATATATATATATATATATATATATATATATATATATATATATATATATATATATATATATAGAGAGAGAGAGAGAGAGAGAGAGAGAGAGAGAGAGAGAGAGAGAGAGAGAGAGAGACCATTATTCTGCACTGAAAATCAACATCATTTTAAATATGTGCGTCTCTGATGTGATAAGACACTACAGGGAAGGCCGTAGAGCAGGGTATTCTGTTGGATATTTACAATAGCCGAAATAAAGACATCTAAACATGAATCTACCATGAGGTATGATGTGTACCCCCACACACTGCTTACCCGAATATCCTACCTTCTCCATTGCCAGAGCGCTAAACTATGTGTCCTATTAACGTCAGATAATCGAGAGGAATCTGCATGCCTTCCCATCCCTTATCCTTCACTATTCCTTTCCTGTACTTCCTGTGTTCTGGAGCCTACCTTTTCTCGGCCGGAGATTGGCTGAAGGGAGCTGGCCATGCTACAAGATAGAAAGAACTACTCGGGGCCTAGGTTATCGGGGACCACCCTCGGTTCCCAACTCGTGCTGCGCACTCGTGCGGAAACTTGGGTTTTCCCCCATAACCCACGGCCCCTCGTGTTCTTTCTATCACATAACCCACACTTTTCAAGCCTTTGTTCTCTAAGCTGCCTAAAACCAAAGGTGTTACCCAAGGGTATACTTTTCTCGGCCTGTGATTGGTGGAAGGCAGTCAACTGTGTTACAAGCCACATAGACTCTTCGGAAGCTGTGGTGTATGGGATACCCTTGGGGTTACTCGGCTACGCCTCGTAACACCTTGGGTATATCCCATACACCACAGCTTCCTTGGGGTCCATCCATCACTTACCTAACATTCGGGGTTGACCTCAGATGTCACGCTATCTTCTGACGGAGGCAGGCATTGGGAACACTTTGCAGGATTTTGTATATAGGCAAAAGCTTATATCTTTAAACATCTCTCCTATCTATTATAGCTTAATATAAGATTCTGAGAGGTGAATTGAAGGAAGTTCACAACACAGCTTCATATCATGGGCCAATTGACCAATCAAAAGCCTAGAATTTTGCCAATCATGAGATTATACATGAGAACACAGGGGATAAAGAAATGTTCTCTGTACTATCGTTGCCATATACCGCCATGCTGGCATGGCCAGGAAGCAAACGCTAAGCTTCGGATGATTTCATTTTCTTATTTATTCTGACCTAAGATATCATAGATTGACCGGAAAGTAATGGATTAATAATAAAATGCAGTCGCATAGCTACAACATCGTTATCTGTGACGTCACTTTTTGCTTGTACTTCGGGGAAACATCGGCAATGGGTAATGGGTATCTAATCAGTTTCATTCTGAATTGTTTTTGAAGAACATCATGGAAAACGAAAATCAAAAATCTTTCTTTACTTTCTCTCTTTTTTTAAATTTCGCGTACAAGCTGCTGTTCTTTCATTCAGTTCTTGGAAAGGACATGGTTCGACAAATTCTTTTCACTTAAAACAATGAACATCAAAATATACAATATCATAAGTTCCCACCATTTTCCGGAATTCACAAGGAAGCATTTTTATCATCCCTCATTTCACCGACTTGTTATACGTCAATTACATATAGACACTATCCCAAATTTCATTTTATTGGAAAAGTGTGTTATTAGTCAGTGCAATATAGTCTCTTGCTTGCATCTGGTAAGAGAATTTTCGTTTAACATCTTGTAAATTAGAAGCATTGCCAACTTGCCTGTTTTCATAAATTACTTGAATGGTGGCTAAAATTGATTTTTTGATAAGGCAATCTGATGATTTGAATCCAAAAATCTTTTCCGGGTCTCCCATTTTTACAATCCTTTACTTTCTTATTGGCAATTGAACATAGAGAAATTCACACAATTCTTATTTTTCTATATTTTATTTTCTAACCATATGTTACACCAATTTTTCCCTTTTTAAAACCAAAATCGAAATTGATTTCAATTTTTAATTTTGATTTACAATAAAGAAAATAGAAAACAGTTGGTTTCCTTTCTCATCAATAGAGGGCAGTACTTCCTGGTACGTTTGGTTAATATATTGAGGTTAACGCTTCGTATGCCTTTATTTGAAGAAACCATATGAATATACATATTACCAAGCCGTGTAAGGTAGAAAAAAGGAATAATGGATATACGTATTTATTTGTATTTATATCTATCAATGTCCAACATCTATCTGTCTGTATTTTTGTCTATCTATCTATCTATCTACTAGTATCTATCTACCTAGCTATGTGTGAGCGCACACACATACATATATGTATGTATGTAATAGTATGTATGTAATAGTAAGGGCTGTATACAGCAACTTGGTAAAAATTCACCTAATGACCACTTCACTCTACCGTTGTGGCTTCTAAGCATTATTTTTCATTCAACTTACTTTTACCTGTTACCCGGTAATTAGATCCTTGTTTAATGAAAAGAAATGTTAATTTTGTGTTCGAACTGAGTGATCCCATTTTAAGATTATTTATGTAAAAAGGGTGTAAATTTGATATTTTTGACATTTTATCTATATAAAAGATTATCATTAGTTTTAATAGGGCAACCAATGGACACAGTCATAGAAGTAGTTCCTCAGAGCTGAAATTTCATGTATTGATCAATTAGCGTGTTATGTTACCTATTGTAAATATGGCTCCATATAATAGTTTCAGAACTTGTAATAATAAGCTTTTTCACAGAAAAAACATTGCTACCTTATTTAATTCTTGTATTAATGCTATTCTATCCTGTGATAGTCTTAAATCACTGCTGCTGTTGTTGTTTAAAAAGAACTACCAAAAGCTGGCCAGTATGTTTGCCCCCTATTTCTGGGTATATATGTGACTAATGCTAGTAACAACCTTGATTCTCGCAGTGTTTGTCGGTTACAAAAGGTAGGATCATAATGCCAGAGGTGTCTTTCCTTTGATATGATGTTAATTGAAGGAAGGATACAGAGAACTAGTTAATGATATATAAATGGTGTCATTTTATTTCATTTTGATTGTATTTTAGAGATATCTAAAAGGAGCAATATAAATTGTTATTGGACATTTGTTCCTTTGTTCTTATACCTCAATTGACAACGTCATGAAACTCTGACTGGTAATGTAATAAGCTCATGTTGTCAATCAATTCTTAACTAACAATCTCTCTAATCTCAATTAAAAACATCTCAAGCATAATTGAATTTTCAATATCAATTTATCTGCATTAAGTCCGGTTCTCTCCAACCTATTTGGGATTCCATTTCCTCGAGATTTCCTATATACTGTAAATCACTTAAGCATAGCGGGAACAATAAGATAGCGATAATAGTGATCTGCCCATGTGCGCCTTTATAAAATCCCCGTCATTATTAAATTCTTAATTGAACTTGCTGCGGCTGATCCCGTTCACCGCTATACTTAGATCAAGCTATCCAGGGCAGCACTGTAATTGCGCTATATAATGTTCACGCCATATCAAAGTGACTTAGCAGTATCATCTTACTTGTGGCCATCCGTATGACATTAACTGCTAGATTACAAGCATTTACACAGAAGGTTATGAAGATCCATCTATACAAGAAAACATTTAGCATATTTATCAACTGCTACTTTATTTTCTTCTTGAACCTAAACAAACTACTGACCCTTTCTGAACTTTTATTTCTTTTGGGCATGACTCCAAGATACTCCATATTCGAAGCGACTCTAGGTACGATATAGCTGGTCACACACATACATAGGTTAGCCAATTCCTCTATGGAGTCTTTACTTCTACCACAATATATAAGGAAATAATTGAATTAAATATATATATATATATATATATATATATATATATATATATATATATATATATATATATATATATATATATGTTTATTAACTGTAATATCTCTATTACAAAAGCATATAATCAATATTTTAAATACATAATAATACGGTGGGTTTTGAATTAAAGTAAATAGTATTTACACATAGTAGGTATTTAAGCAGAAGATTTTACAAAAAAATTAACACTCTTAAAGGTATAATTAGCCTATAAAGTATAATATTTGGTATAATAATATATAGTAGCCTTAAAGCTGAGGCACCTTAATTTTACTATACGAGAACTATTTCAGGAAAAATCTGTTTTCTAAGGTACAAGAGCCTTCATAGAAAGAAAGCTAAAAATCATCCAACTCCCTCTCTATTTTTCGTTACTGCTAAATACATGCAATGTACGTTTGCAGCTACAATCCTACAGAAATGGAACATCATCTCAGGGTTAGCATTTTCGGTCACTTTCCCTAATAGGGTATGTAGATTATTCTCCAAGGGAGTTAATATTCTGGTATCATAATACCTTTCTAGGTCATCAATTTCTCTATAAATCATCTCTCTCCTTCTATTATGAAAAGTGCAATGCATGAGGAGATGTTCCACATTCTCAATTGCTATCTCATCACAATTATCACAATATGGGCGATTAAGTGGATTATTTTTGAACTGGTGACAGTCTACTTTCAGTTCGCTTGCCCTGCACATTAATTTACACATTGTCTCACAGCATACCATTAATTCGTGAGACATCCCACCAACTTGCCACCATATTAATAAACTTACAGATTCTACAGTTGCGTTTATATATTTAGTTGAAATAAACAGGTTGGTTCTGACAAGCCAGTCTTGGTTTTCAAATGTCCAAGCTTTATCCAATACCATATTTTTCCACTGTTTCTTTGTAAAGAAAGCTATGCCATTTAACATATTTCCTACTTCGTTATACAGATCAAACAAAGATGCTATTCTTAAAATATCAAAAGTCGGACTATCTAGTCTATTCTTTGTACAACGTATCATGTCATGGTCATACTCGAGATATCTAGAAATAAAAATTCTCTTATAGATTGAATCATCACTCATAACAGCAATCGTCCTTATAAATAGCATCTTTTTGACATAAATAAATAATTCGAGACGTATCCATCCGAGTCCGACATAACTAGTGGCTCTTGGTGAGTTATGTCGAAATCGTTGAATGCGTCTCCCTGCATAAGCCTGAAAATCTTCAAGCAGCTTAATATCATCATCGCATAGCACCCACAATTCACTTGCGAATGTCACAATTGGCACAACAAGAGCCCAAAAAATCATACTACACGCTTTAATAGAGAGGTATGATGATACCTAATCTCTATCACTTTTGGCATTAATGATACTTGTTAACTTAAAAGGCGTTTGAAGATGGGTAGGGGAAAATTATGGACATGGTAAGAACCACGTTACTCAGATTTCTAACACACATCGCACCAAGAGAGGTTTGTTTGATAATCAGGAACTGGTAGAGTGAACCAAGAAGGAATCCCCATGCATGTACGTTTCGGCACGTCTAGTTGATTATCTGTTTCCCATGTCCAAGGTACTGAAAATTAGGGTCGGTCGGTCGGGTAAAAAAAAAAGGAAAAAAAAAGGCAGAAGTACCTATAATAGGGTATCAAATTTCTTTATTTGTGACAGAAATGCTGCCAATGCCATGGCAAGAAGTGCAAATATGTGTACATGATGTTCATGAGACACATTTCCCTCTGTATTATTCTTCAGCTTGTTCATACAGAAAATTGTGCAGATTTGAAAAATGTTGAATTCGCAGGCTCCATTATAAATAAATTATTCACACTTTTTTTTATTTATTTCATTCAAAATGCAGTTCTCAGAAGAAAAAAAGCTCCTCTGGACAGGGTCGGTCGGAAAGTTAAAATTTTTTTTTTCTTTTTTTTAGGGTCGGGCCCAAAAATAGGGTCGTTCGGGACATGGGAAACAGATAATCAACTAGACGTGCCCTTACCTCTATAATAGCTTGTTACTTAGATACATAAAGGCTTATGTATTAGCCAAGGTCTCAGCACTGATGACGTCATCAATAACAGCACATGTTGCAAGTGTGATTTTGCATTTGCTGCAGCGACTAATAGTATACCTGGGCATTAGTATTAGGTATTAACCCTTTCTTGTTCAAGTCACCACACACGTCTGACACATTTGCAGATATTTAAGAAACATACAGAGGTAACTAGCTGGCTTATGGGGTTAATTTGTGAATGTTGGGTCATTTTGAAAATCCTATATTGTAAAGGTCTACAGTTTCTTCCTTGCAAGCAGTCTAGTCCATCACCAAGCAGAATCATATAATCTCAAACCGTAGGCTTGAAAGGAAGGTTTTTGGCTCCTTTCTCTATATCAAGCTTCATCTGCATATGATAACAGCATAAGTGTATCTCTTTTTGCCATTTAGACTTTAGTCTAAATAAAAGGGCAATCTTATACTATTTTCCAAAGAAATATCGAAATAATTTTTCAATAAAATTTGAATGGATCGAAAATTGCAAAGATGAGACACACCTACATCTGCATTGATCATTTATCCTCTGTCTATATGTATGGCACTAAATGGCCTTGGTGTGCCGATGTGATTCTAAGCAATCATTCATTCATTCATTCCCCTGTCTATAATTGTGAAGAGAGGGTCCTTTCAAAAAGACTATACCTTTGTGATGCCAAATGTATTCAGTAACAGAAGAATTTTCAATCATTAGACACTTTGTATGAGCTGAATAGTTAAATACAACCCTGGCAGGGGAACACCTACTGCCAAAAGTTCAATCCTTAAGCTACCATACTAGAGGTTTTGGGAAGAAAGTTGTCACACTATTTTCATTGATCAAGAAATTTCTTTTAACAGCATATCTCCACGCACATCAGGCTGTGTGTGTGTGTGTGTGTGTGCGCTTAAGATGTTGTTGTATGAAAATAAATCTTTTGCCAACTATGGTGGACTATCACACGGTTGGCTGCAGGAAATAAAAAAACAAACGAATCGACTAGAAGTTGTTGCTCCCGTTGGTTATAATAATCCCTTATTCTATCACAGCCCCTATATATAGTATGGTTATGAAACGTTCTGAGGCTGCAAACAAGGGGATTTCTCAAAGTATCTAAAGCTCAAGAAAGGCTGTGATTGACGTGTTCACATAGCTACCATGTCAAGGAATATAAATAGAGCTTGTCAATTAAAATGCATTTAGAGTTATTATTTTCTTTTTCTAGTTGTGAAGCGGACACCCTCTCTGGGTGTGACCTATTTTTGAAAAACAACCTGCTCTGCGAAGTGACTGTTACATTCTCCCCCTCTAATGTTAAACTGTAAACACACTGATGGCAAAGAAAATATGTATCATTGTACATGCTTTTACATTTCTATCAAAATAAGGAAAATGAAATTGAAAATATGTCAATGAAATAGTCAGGTTCTTCATCTTTTAATTTCCAAATCTGAATGTTATGACAGTAGTAGTCGGCTACGCCTGGACCAGTTGGCTGTTCCAGTCCACACACTCCGGATTTGGCAGCAGCATTTCAATAAATATTTTTGGTATGATTTATTCAATTTTTGAATTTATTTGTTTGTTAATTGGCAAGCGATAACATGGGAATTGATCAGGCTCTGTTTTTGCTGTTGACTGGGCCGGGTGCTGTATGGCCACAATCCCCTACTACTTGCAATCAATTTTAGAGTTTCTTAATGTTACCCTATTAGATTATTTATATTCAGCGCCAGTACATACTCCAGCTGAAAATTGGTAAAGCCCCACTTGCATCTTGTTTGCACACGCACACTATAGGTTAAGATTTAAAATTACATTTCTATCAGAGTAATACTGAATGAAATATCTAAAACAAAATTATTGCTACACCCAACATGATAAAATTTTCTTTAGTCCAATCTTTCTCAGCATATTGCAATGCCAGACAATCTGTACGTTCCAAATGTGAAGGTGTTAAATCTTCTGATGCTGGGGCTATTTGGGCCCAATGCACACGAAGGCAAACAAAATATGGAAACCATCTTATCCCTGTCATGTTGGTATTCATTAGATAAGTACCATGTGCCAGGTGTTCAGTCATTTTTTTAAGACATTTATGCATTAGTTTGTATTGGCAAAATTAGCCACCACCAACACAAGGGTTAAACAGTCACCATTCAAATATGGAAAGGATTGTGGATCATGCAGATATTTACATATTGTGCTAGAGTGTACTTTCTAAGGCAAATGTCAACAGTATTGTGTTGAACAACGCTATTGCGAATGTGTGTAAGCATGGATTAAGTACTAAGACTAATCTATGGTCAAGGTTTTATACCACTCTTACAGTTCATCTGGTGCGTGCTTTAAAGACCTTTTCCTATCACATCCACAGGCAATATGTAAAGAGTGTATCTTTTCATTACTTTCGAGGTTCATTGGTTAGGGGTGCATCATTGTAACAATGTAAAAAGGGGTACTAGTAATTTAATTTCAAACTCACTCTTAAGATGTAGGTTTTGATTTTTGAATAATATCAAGGGTGCTACCACACAACGCCGTTATGTTTTATCACATGGGACAGGCTATCTGTTAACCCTTATGCTGCTGCTGGCTAATTTGGCCAATACATAATGATGCAAAAAAGCTGAAACGCGATTGAAACCCTGGCAAATTGGGCACTCATCTAAGAGTACTCAGTGAGAGCTATATAATGAATACCAACATGACAGGGTTTAGATGTTTCTCAAACATCTTTGCGTTTTTGTTCTTTGTGCGAAAGTAGCCTTAACACTGTAAGGGTTAACGTCTAGGGAGAGGAGATACAGGAAAATACCCCTTGGGTAGGGGAAGGGTATAATTTGGCCAACATCTACAGAGGTGTGCCACTTTAACCATTGTATCATCCTTTACCTTTATGTTAAAAATTCAATATGTTGATATAGTCATTCTTGTACCACTTAAAACCCCTCTTTAAGCCCCTTCAAGTAATGTTACACGAGTTGATGAGCTCGGTTTGAAAAGGTTTGGCTTTATTTGCACTCCAGTACAAATGGGTAATAATAAAGCACAAGCCCTCGTATACACCAACGTGTTAAAACAAAATTCATTTTCTAATCGATCACAGAATACTTAATATATACCCTAACAGGTCCACAATCCTTTCATCATTAGATCCGACGTGTGATACGCTCTGACAGAAAGCAACATGTTTGCAATTTTCGGCTGTAATACAAAAGTGAACACGACTATAATCTTAGGTTGGCAGGGTCAATGGTAGAAAAAGTGGTTTTAGTTTGGCCATCAGGCTGTAGGGTGTTCTATCCGTTATTTCAAAGGTGGGTATTATGAAGTTAAAGGTTATCGGGCAACGATCATTTTTCATGGCTAAGTTACAAAACCCCATCCTTCAAAGTCATAATCCATCGGCCTACTTTACTTTTCATGTCCGGTAATTCAGCCCCATGATTTAGAATATATAAACCCCGAGGCAAAGTTCTCTTTAGGACTCAAAGATTATCAACGGATGGCTTAATGGTATATACAAGCACTCAAAATGCCTGGTCTACGTTAGCCTCAAACATTGTATTCGACTGTACGCATCGATACACCAGTAACGTTTGTAAGTAAGCGAAAGAAGCCTGACTGAGAGTATATACAAATCAAACTCACACATACATACATAAACACAAATACGATTACACACACACACACATATATATATATACATATATATATATATATATATATATATATATATATATATATATATATATATATATATATATATATATATATATATATATATATATATATATATATATATATATATATATATCAGAAATGATTGATTATCAGATTTTGTGCAATTTCATCCACATATTGTATGCAGATATAACATGACATATTGTCCATATTTTTCCTTGTCATTTACCGCTCACCCCCTTGAGGTCCGTCAGGGATATTTCGCATTTTTCTGTCATCGACTTTCATACGAATTGCAAATCTTCTACTCGTAATATCACCACACTGCTACATGCTCCAAATCACATTAGAACTAAGTGACATGCAAAGTGTTTTGTAAAATGACCTTTTCCAGATATACATTTATTTCTGTGCTAAATGTTACAGAAGTTCTTGACATGTTCGGTACAAACTATACATTTGCAAAAAGTTGCTTAACCGACATAAACGCGGATGCGGGGAAATTAAATAACCTCTAAGATCATATGTAATGTGTGAATACGAATATTAAATATGACATGTATAAAGAGATATGTTGAATTATGATATGTTATTACTACCATATATTCAACATCACCGAAATATATACGAAGATGCATTAGCCTTATTTGGATGCATGCATTACGCACATCTGTGGCGTTAAGATGCAAGCATGTTAATATCTGGCGTAAACCTCGAAGAGAAGACAAGGGCTAGACAAGAGTGGCTGAAATCTTAGGGTGGCTTATAGGGACAATTCACGAACACAAACATCATAATAATGTGAGTATTTATGAAAGTACATTCTTTCACCTTTGGGCATACCAAAGCAATAACCATGTCAGAAGCGGGTACGCTATGTATAAAGAGATATGTAGAATTATAGATATTTTGTATGTCTACCGCTTGTTTAGGTCAACCATATGTTATAACCTCCCCAAAAGATATAAATAGATGTGTTTGTCTTATTTGAATGGATATATGACGCAGATATGCGGCGAATAGATGCAAACATATCCACATATGAGGTTCAAACTGATCGCTTTTTACCATTCTTGATAGAATGTCCTATGGAAATACATTTTGATACCTTCATTTCTGTTGATCAATTGGCTACAGAGTTTTGTAACCACCGCTTCTGAATTCTCCTTCATTCCATATCGCTGCGTTTGCGGTTTGGGCATTATTTCATACTAGATTAAAACTACAAGAAGCTTTGTAGATTATGGGCAGATATTCTATTCAGGTAGCTAATATAGCGTGGCCAACATTGCATCATAACAGCAAGTCTGCTAATAGACGGATCAAGGCCTTAAATGTAATGGCCCGTGCATTGCTAGCATTATTCTTGTGTCTCACGATAGAGGGCAGCTTAATCTGTCACAGGTACAGATACTGTTTGCTCTGTTTATGCGAGACTTTCGCCATACGCCAATAGATGGCAAAGTATGTAAGTCATGATATGGTACCCAACTTATATATCATGTGAACAACCCAACAAGCTAGTCTTCTTTTTTTATTCGTTTTACGCTGGTCTTTATTTGATTTGTGATCAAATAATGCTGTTTTTATATTTAAATGCATAATTTGTATAACGTATGATTCTGTATATAACATGCAGTCAATAAACAATCAATATTTGGTTGGCCTTTTTAGTCCGGCACAGAAAGCTGGATTTTGGGCTGAACCTTTTTTTTTCATATATAGTTTTTTTTTCAACTGATTCTAGTAGCCAAGGGTACCCACTTTAAGAACCTGCCGGGTGCCGGGCTGGCATCCTTGGGCAATTTGAGATATTGACCCATCTTTGCCACCCCCCATGGTACACAAAATGGACAAATTGGGCTTTTTCCGGTTTTGGCTGCTCCAGATATTGAAATCTAAGAGACCTACAGACCCATAAAGTTACATAGGCTCAATTTAGATAGCAAATAGACATATGTTTGTATTTGAACATTCATAGGTACCCTTATTGCCGAGGACAGGGGTCAAAAAGTAGGTCATTTAGCTAAAATATACAGGTATTCGCCTTTATTTTGCTAATATTTGAACAGCGTTAAATCACAATAAAAGAATCCATCACTATTCTAAGTCTGAATATGACT
>CAWWDR010000884.1:30000-37202 GCA_963942565.1 Maea johnstoni | reverse complement strand
TATATATGTGTATATATATATGTGTATATATATATATATATATATATATATATATATATATATATATATATATATATATATATATATATAATATATATATATATATATATATATATATGTGCGTGTGTGTTTGTTATTATTTTACAAAGTTACACAATTTTAACCTGTTACTAATATGTGGTCTCTCTAATGACAATTAAACAGTGTATCCCACTTTGATGTGTGTGTATGTATGGATTTCTTCCTTTACATCAAAAAAAAATTGTAAATTATTTTGGGTCAGATATGGACACGAAAATGTCTTATTTTCTCTCTCTCAAAAGAAAAGAGGAGCCATGTTCTGTCACCTTCCCCTAAGGGGAATCGATCCCGCCTCGTCCGCACCAAAAGTCGTGGAGCGAACGTCTTTCCACTAAGCCACGAGCCTAAGCCTCGATATCTATCCGAAATTAACACACTAAGTTCAAATGCCAACGGAACACATCGTTCTTTTGCTCATGATTTATGAATTTCTTTGCTAATCTCGCAAAGAAACACATTTAGAAATAGGTGAGATGCATATCTCACCTATTCTGTGTGAATTGCACATTTACACGCTGCAATTATGGATTGTGCTCAACCGGAAGTTGAGAGCAGCTCCGACCCCCGCAAGCAGCTGGCCGTTCATTACACTAGAAATGGCGTACTTTACTATAATTTTTTTCTAACTTCAACGGCATTATTAAAATAACCGTTGAATATGCTGCCAATTCGAAGCTTGGACCTCGTTGATAGTAATATTACGCAGACTTTGACGGGCTGGACTTATTTTTTGCACTTCCCCGTAACTGGCAGAGTAGCTCGGGCTTTTTCAGGTGTCTTTTATATAGGTAGTAAATACAAATGTGAGCGATCTCGCGTATTTCTATTCCTGGCAATGGGAAAATTTTACAATGGCACCTAATGAGCAAAATCAACATTTTGCGGATTTGAAACAAAAGGTATGTGTATATTATCCAAATTAACATAGAAAATCAACATCTAGGCAAATGTCAGATATTTCGGTCTATCCACAAAGCGGCACATTTATACAGCAATCAGGTCAGCCTGTTTCTGTGGGTCCAGTGGAGACTCGAAGCTGCGAAGGAGAGAAGGAGAGTAGCTAGGCCGAGGACCACAAAAGAATAATGTTTCACGCTATGATATCTTTCACCACGCATTTCATATGATACATTTGCTATGGAACTTTATTTTCAGAGTGTAGGTCTCGCTAGATAAAGTTGGTCAATTTTGAATTCATGATTGGAAATGCACAGTCTTACACTGAGTATCAGTTGAGTGTGATATGAACTAATTAGATGCAAGTGAGTATAGGTCTCACCAGGCAAATCAGGACATATTCGTTTCCCTGGGTGTGGGTGGAAGCAGTGCTCTGTTACTCTGCATGCAAGCAGCCTGATAATATGGGATAATAATGTTAATCAAATAGTGCTCGTGGTGATATTAGCTTGCCTTTTGTGTGATAGAAGGTGAAAAGAAATCTTTGTACTACCTGTTCACAGGCTATGAAGAATGGTGGCACGTATATACATAAGGTGCATCCATTAGAAGTTACGTACGTCATTTCTTTGATATCCTAACAAGATGGAAAGAGCATTGGTTAGCAGCTGCTAAAAATATCTACGATACGGATTTCAGCAAAATAGAGTGTTAATATATTAAGTCCTAGAAATGATTATACAGAGAGTATGTTATGCAAGAGGCAAGTCTCGTATGTCAGGAGTTCGACTCGGCCAGAATTGATTATATTGGCTTACTTTGGGTGAAGGGCCAAGCAACCAAATGAAAGCAAGGTAAAATACAATAGTTCCTAGCTACCTTCCACTTTGTATTTGTATGTATATGTTTATTGACTGTAACGGTAGTTATGAATCATGCACATTAAACAATTATATAAAATAGATAAATAAATAACATAATGAACAAGAAAGAACAGACGGAAAAGTGGTCTAAGCATATGCACACATTAACAAGTGTAAATGTTCATTAATATGAAGTACAGTGAAGACATATAATTCCTGCACTAGATGCGTAGGCATCCCGGACATAATACACGACCGCACGCCCGGTTGAGACCCAGTTTCCTGGACGTGGATGCACGGATGATCTCACAACAGAACGTAGCTTTGATTCGCAAGTTACGTGGGTCATTGATGTGCTTTTCTTATCTTTTGACATGTTATCCATGGGTGTTTGTACAACCAGGCACTGACAGACGTCCGGTCGCCTGGTGCAGGAATTAAATGTCTGTATTGTAGGTTATCGCGTCCTTCACTTATAAAGCGTGTAATTTTCATACTAACATCAAGGCATAGCTGGTGGATGCGTTCAACTATGTCATCCCTTTGTTTTGATAAATATGTAATATATAGCTGTTATACAGTTTGTCGTCTAGTTTGTCTCTTCGTATAACTGGGATTGGCTTTACCCAGTAGAGTGGCCTGAATGTTATCAATATCTAGTCCTTAAAAGCATCGAAAACAGGTTGTCTTAAATCATTGCAAAAGGGCCATCTGAGAATGAGGTTCCTAGCGTCTTCAAGTTCAAAAAGGTCACATATTTGGCATATTCTCTAGGTCCACATTCGTTCCTTAACTTCTGATTATCACATTAAAGCGCACTGCACCGCACACAAGCTTGACTATAATTTCACAAGGTCTTATAAGTTTGGGTAGTTGGTGTGAGATGCGACAAGGGGGAAAGGTAAGGGTTGTACGTCGCTTCCAGCAGCTTAGGTCATATCACGACGAGATAGAAACCCGACACCACGAAGAAATTCCTTTCTATTCACGAATTGTTCCAAAGGGTCTTTCAGTTGCAGAAGGACCATAGAGAGCCCTTCACAATGCCGCACATTTATATAGCGACAAGGCCAACCCGCTTTGCCATCCAGCGGAGACTCGAACCTACGAACTCACGCTTGGGTGCCAGGCATTATTACCACTAAGACATGCCGGATCCTTCTGAAATGGACTACCAAATCAGATAAGAAAAGGGATAATTGTAACTTTGACTCTATTTTCATCACTTTTTTTAAAAATAATTACCAAATCAATGTATAAAACAATGGTGGTATTGAATGACTTTTCTACATTTATAGTCGTCTTAGTTTCCCCTACACTAGAATCTGGTAAAATAATCATACCGCTATTAAGACATCAGTCCAAAAATTCAGAGCGTTTATTCGTAAACGCCGCGGAAATTAATTTGAAAGGTTATTCCTTCGAAAACGCATTTATTCTATTTGTAATTTCACCTTTTATAATGGAAATTACACTGACCGAATATTTTCCCTTGGGTTTGTTTGTTATAATAAAAACAAATATACATCCCAGTGGGGTAATATGATGGAAGGGATACCCAAGGGAGGATGGTTTTCCCGAGGGCGTAGCCCGAAAGAAAATCATGACAATATGTCATATAACAGGTATGCATGACAAAATGTCTTATTGTATAATATACAAATATGGCATCCCTTTGTGTTTAACAGGAATGACTCCCCTGCGATGATTGTCGCCCGAGGGTGTAGCCCGAACGCAACAGTCCTCTCTCCTGTTGTACACCCCACAGGGATGTCATATTTGTTTTATCATACCGAACAAAACACAGCACAAAAGGGAGAATAATGACAAATATCAGAGATTTTGTATATATACTCTTTTGTCAAAGTTCTACACATTACAATCAAATGTTCATAGAAACAGTAGGCTCAGAGGGCATGGTAGTTTAACATAACAGGTATTCATGAATTCATTTGATAGTAACATTCATCAGTAATTACTGGATTGCACAATGTTAAAACGAAGGTAACAAAGCAACAATAGATGATACTCCTATACATCATGAGTTGGGTCATAAACTGAAATTAACCACTCCTCCAAATATGCATTACTACAGTTCCATTTTCAGATATAATGTGCGTGCTGCAAAGAAATCATTTTATATCCCTCATATTTCCACATGTTTCCACAGCAGTCTTTCAGGGTTCGAATCCAACTCTGGGCATGGGCAAAAGTTGCCTGTGGCATGGGTTAGGCGTTCTCTGGCTTATTTAATCATTTACTGGCTAGTTTATATTTACCCTTTTTATGGAAGAAAAAGTTGAAAAATAGCATATCAAATTACAAATTTATCTCATAAGTTAAGATCCAAATACATAATGACAATGACAAATAATTGCCGAAAAATAAATGAATAAACTTTTTTTGGTAACAAATCACTGAATATAAATTAAAGCAGATGTCCAGGTATTGGAGATCTCTTTTCAAATATGCGCTAGATTTTGCTCTATAGAATTACCCTACTGTGTTTCTCAATCTAATTCCGTTTGTAGCTTTGGTGTGCACATGCATAGTGTGACAACTTTGAATATAATTCTTCACATTAAGTGATATTTGATAATTATTTGGAGAATGAAGATGTGACCAATCACAAGAACGTTTTTCAGTCCAAAAAGTCTCAAGATAAAACGTTTTGATCAATACACGTTTATACTTGACAGACAATCTTTTACACACGAAATGTGAAAGGGTTAAGCACAGGAAAACGAACAACTGATATTTTATCTAAATCTGTTCGAAAACCGTGATCATTTCCATAAAATACATACATACATACATACATACATACATACATGCATGCATACATGGATACATACTTACATCATCACAATATGACCTAAGCTGTTGACAACAACGTAAAAGCACATGCCTTCCCTCCTTCCTTTACATTTTTACATACTTCATATAAACATACATGGACATATATAAGTATTGATATATATATATATATATATATATATATATATATATATATATATATATATATATATATATATATATATATATATATATATATATATATATATACATATATATATATATATATATATATATACATACATATATATATATATATATATATATATATATATATATATATATATATATATATATATATATATATATATATATAAATATGTATGTATGTATGTATGTATATATATATATGTATACAAATCCCACCATTAGTCGACAAAAGACCAACCGTTGGTCGACAAATGTCGCCCATATGGTAATATCTGCTGTCGACTAAAGGTCAAAGCTCACCAATCACATACAAAACAGGTTAGAGTTAATTAATTTATGTCATTCAGCAGTGTTCATCAAGTGAAGGTTGAAATTGCATTTTCTAATAGCTGGTATTCATAGTTTGCAAGTTATGACGAATTAAATTTTAAGGAGATTTACAACAACACCCATTAGTCGACGCACATGTTTTTCTTAATTTTCTCAACAAAAACGGAATATGTTCTGCGTTTGTTATGTTGTACACCTAAAGAAGACCTTATCATACCCATTTTGCATCATAACATGCAAAAGCACTTTACAAAAATTAAGTTATACAAGATATATATTTTTGCCTGTCCACTTTGGTCCTATAAAAGTTGGGTCTGATTAGCAATAGGTGGAGCTGCATTTTTGATGCACTCACTGAAAAGTTGCTCAGTGGTAATGTTGATATCTATTGAAAACATTGGGCAACTAAGAGTAGAAACAGCATTTTGTTAACAAGAACAATAAAAAACTTACGCCAAAGAAGAGCAATCAGTTTTTCTTCTCCAGTGTTGATGTGTTTAAGTCCTTATTGCTACTGACACAACTGCGTCAGTTTTTATATCTGAGTCCTACACAACAATGATATTATTTGGGCTGTTGCCTGGTACATTGGTCACCCCAAGAGAACCCTCGGTGAACGTATGCGTAAACACTTTAGGTATGTCACACAACACAATTCCAGTCAAGAGGACCACCAAGGTCTTGGGAATATCAGACTACATGTCTTACAATTTGGACAAAGGGATCCGGATTCACCCAAAATCTTTAAGGATCCGACTAGAACTTGAGCAACTATGGATCCATAGATTTCGCTCCACAACACCTAAGGGCCTAAACGTATTCAACTAACTGGTCGGATGTGGTACACTTTCTGATCCCATGCGGGTATTGGACCTGTTTGCCCCTGTTTACTTTATTTTGTTAACAGAAAAGTGATATCAACTATTGATTATCAGTTGAATCTATTAATATCAATCAAAGGTAACTCATAGATAGGTGATAGCTGCAGTGATATGTCTACTTGAGTGACCACGCCAAAATACAGAGGGAGAAGGTAAAGTTTCTGGTAAACTTATAAAACTTTTTATCCTTTTCTCCCAAAGTTCACAAACAATATGCAGATGCCCTTTCAATTATTTGGCACATGCTTAATCATTATGTATTCTGATGTCTTCAGATAGTGTGCTACTCAGTGTAGATTGTTAATATAATGTACCGGTTTAGGCTAGCTGACACCATCTATTAATCTTTAAATATTCGGGGCAGCAGATAGTACTTTATTTTGCAACCAAAACATGAAAACTAGAGGGATGAGCCAACTTATAGATCCCTAGAATACTTTGAGTGATTACTAAATGTGGTATTTCAGTCTAGGGATAAATGATCTGACCCGAGCCACAACAATCTTGCTATTCTTTATCAATTGAAGAACAATTCAAAATAGTATCCAGTGTGCCTGATAAATCTAGAATAAATAGCTAGATGCTGTCATCATATCCTTAAACTCCTGAACCAGGCACTTAATATCAGCACATCTAGACCAAGTAGTATGCAGCATGGAGACATAACTAATAGAGAGGGTATCACATTTTTTTCAAATTTTGCGTCATTTAGATTTCATTACTATTTATCTAGGCTTTTTTCTTGAAGATGAGAACTTTAGAACAGTCAAAATCAGAGAAGTGTGATATGGTTTCTCCTTGATACTCTGGGCAATAAAGAAGCCACATTTAGAGCAAATCTGTTACCATTTGATGCCCAAAATGCTTGTTTCAAATGGTTATGTTTTGGTAAAATTTAATATTGAAAAAAGTACCCAAAACGACTCCTGGTTTCGTACTCTATCAACCACTAGATAACTAGATAGTCAGAGTTGATCGCATTATGAGCAAAGAGTGAAGAAGAAAATTTCATTAAAATTTCCTTGAAGAAATTATAACAAGTGTGACAAGGTGAAAGGTGAAAATCGTACATTTTAGTTAAGTGACCAATATTCTGACCCCTGTTCTCGGCAGTGTTGGTACCTACAGTTGTCAAAGTACAAAT
>CAWWDR010000884.1:0-25000 GCA_963942565.1 Maea johnstoni | reverse complement strand
ACAATGAATTTTGACACCAAAGCTGCATCCGAGTCCATGTATACTGCTATCGATCCTCGCCTGGTACTACAGTCGCTGTTGTTCTGATTACTAAGGCTGAACCACATGTAATCATATTAAAATGACCCTTAATAACCAAGTTTAGTTGATCCTATAGGTGACTACTACTACTACTACTACTACTACTACTACTACTACTACTAAACAATCAACTAATGCTAATCCGATGCTCCTATGCTGCTACTACTACTACTACTACTACCACGACCACTACTACTACTACTACTACTACTACTACTACTACTACTACTACTACTACTACTAAACAATCAACTAATGCTAATCCGATACTCCTATGCTGCTGCTACTACTACTACTACTACTACTACTACTACTACTACTACTACTACTACTACTACTACTACTACTACTACTACTATCATCAGGAGTGAAACTTTGAATCCGGATTGTGGCGGCTCATTTATTTTTGAAATATATGGTTACATGTATGCAGGGGTGTGTGGGTCATTTACGTTAAAAAAGCTTAAAACTGCATGAACCCTCTCACCCCCCCCCCCCCCCTTTGATTCACAACTGACTAGGTCGTCAATGTAAGTCAATCAAAGAGAACTGTTGTTTGTGTTATCACACATTGCTCAGGGTGCGTCTAAGTTAAAGTCGCACGTGTAGTAGTAATACTCATAGTAGTAGTAGTAGTAGTAGTAGTAGTAGTAGTAGTAGTAGTAGTAGTAGTAGTAGTAGTGTAGTAGTAGTTTGAATTTGGATTTTAGTCACTTTTTCTGCCAGGGCGAGTCTACGTGAAAGACGCACCTGAGTAATATTCATAGTAGTAGTAGTAGTAGTAGTAGTAGTAGTAGTAGTATCGTATCGTATCGTATATTTTTTGACAGACACAAAGTACGTATCTATACAATAGAAAAAAAAGCATCATAAATCATTCAAAATTGAACATAAAGAACTGACACTAACATAAGATTTAAACAACGGAAGTAGACCTTAAGTGAACAGAATAGTATAATAAATAAATCCTCTCAATGAGCAACTAGGGGTTTGGGAACCTCATTCAAATAAAATACGATGAGGGGTTTGAAAGCCTGTATTGGTAACCACAAGGCTTACAAGGGAAACATCAAAATTACAAATGTAACACGAAACGCGCCCAAAAAGGTTAGGGTTAAGTAATGACATACATTAAAGTAGGATTAAGCCCCACTCAGTCACCCTAGCGCTATAATACTCAAAATGATACGACAAACATATGGATTCGAAAAATACAGAGCAGGTATTGAGTAAGAGAAAAAGAAGAAAAAGTGGAAGTCTCATACAAACACGCCTGAAAAGATACAAAAGGACTACTGAGTCTTTCAAAAGACCGTCATACACAGGTTTGTCAAGGGCTAGAGGACAGGGGCACAGCCATATCTACCCTTTAAAAGTCGGTAAGTGAGGGTCAGTATGAAAGCGTAGTATCCTCAAAAGAAAGCAAGCAAAAATATTACTGGTCCCTTCAAAAGAGCGTCACAAAAAGATGGGTTTTTTCTTTTGTCTTAGAAGGGGGTAGAGAAACCCCAGGGGGGGGGGGGGGCACTTTGATATTTAGGGGGGCGCATACACTCATTATCAAAATTAAAAAATACCCCTAAAGCACTGATTTCTGGCAAAAAAGCACCCTTATTTTTAATAAAAAAATAAACACCCATTCTTTTATTAAAATACTGACATTGGATGAACGGGAACACTAATTTTAACTTTAGATTTTATAATCCTCTGCCTGTTTAGCAGCTGCAAGTGGCGGCAAACTGCAAGCTCGGAAGCCCAGTCACTTTGGGAGTCAGTTGGCGTCAGAGCCGCGTACGTTTCGTGCATTGTAAGGAGATTTTTACCCCCACATTTCGTACCTGGGTACAAAAAAGTACCCTTCTTTAACAAAATTGCGGACATGCGGAGGTCGTAAAAAGACCTTTTTCCGCAAAATATGTAACGCAGGTGCGGCCCCCCTGTGTACCTGGTTGCCCCCCCCCCCCCCCCCCCCCCCCCCCCCCCGAGAGAGAAACAAAACTTAAACTTAAAATTTAAACCAGAAAAACTGGGGTTTTCACCCGAGTGTCACCTTACAGTAGAGTCAAGATACGGGACCTCTCACACTCAGAGGAACCTGACATGAAGTGACTGTCATTTTCGGGCGCAGTAGCTACCATTCAAGACTGGGGTACTGGGCCTTTCAAATGCGTGTCACTATCAGGTACGCCTAGCCATTTAGCCAATACCTTTTCTACTATTAAGTATCTCAGAGTATATATGACTGATCGCTTTACCAGCACATATCCACACCTCCATCATTATATCTTCATTTATGAAAGGTATTTTCTTTCACAACACAATATTCAGAAGGTCTGAGTCAATTTCAAAAAGGTTTAGACAAATGACTTCTAATAGTCTATGGGCTGGGTGGGTTTTTGTATGCATGAGATGTACCCTAAAGCCCCATTCACACTAGCCAAAATTTTGCTGGCAACGTACTGGCGACCATTGGCGACGGAGGGCAATATGCGGAAGGTTTTCTGCTTCATACAAATCACACCTTCTACACAACTGGTTATACGCTACATTAAATCTATAGTCATCGCATTTCCAACCCTGGCAGAACATACAAATTTTGCCATAATTTCGCATCTATCTGATATTTCCCACCACACCAGTAGTAGTTTGAATTTGGATTGTTCATCACTTTTTCTGCCATATTGCGGCTAAGTTGTGAATAGTCAATAGTATCTGGTGGTAGTAGTAGTATCCATAGTAGTAGTATCCATAGTAGAAGTATCCATAGTAGTAGAAGTAGTAGTAGTAGTAGTAGCCAGAATTTGGATTTTTCCGTCACTTTTCAGCCATATTGCAGCTTAGTCATGACTCGGCAGTTGTAACTATTGGAGGAAACTGAATACCTGAGTATGACTTATTCAGGTAGAAAAGAATTTGACAACTGTAGGTATCCACGCTGATGAGAACAGTTTACGATTTTCGCCGGCATTTTGCTCTCTTATGAAGAGCATTACATTGACTTATATAAGACTTTCACTATTCAAGTTCTAAATATTACGCACTTGGGAAAATAATTTATCTTCCTCTACTACTACTACTACTACTACTACTACTACTACTACTACTACTACTACTACTACTACTGTAGTCCGGCAGCCAGAATCTTGTGTCAGGTTTTTTATGAGATTGCTGTAAAACCATGGCCAAGTTAGCCTGTAGGGTGAGTGAACTTGTATCAATACAAAAAGGGTGATTCCCTAAGCCCATACTGTGATTCATGCCACAATCCCTCGTTTGAAGATGTAGAACATATAATTATGCGCTGCCCTACACTGAACAAAGACAGGGAAGTGATGAATACCAAAATTGCTGAACTTGAAAAAGCTAGTGATACGACTTTCTTCACTGCAGGGGTTAAGGTAATACTACTACTACTACTACTACTACTACTACTACTACTACTACTACTACTACTACTACTACTACTACTTGTTCAGGGCGCGTCTACGTTAAGTCGCACGTGCAGTAGTAATATTCATAGTAGTAGTAGTAGTAGTAGTAGTAGTAGTAGTAGTAGTTTTAATTTGGATTGTTCATCACATGTTCTGCCATATTGTGGATAGCCAGTTGAAGATGATGGTAGTAGTAGTAGTAGTAGTAATACCTAAAATCTGGATTTTTTTGTCACTTCTTCTGCCATATTGCGGTTAAGTCATGATTAGTCAGTTGTATCTGGCGGCAATAGTAGTGTTCATAGTAGTAGTAATGGTAGTAGTAGAAGTAGAAGTAGTAGCTAGAATTTGGATTTTTCCGTCACTTTTCGGACATATTGAAGCTAAGTCATGACTAGGCAGTTGTAAATAGTGGAGACAACCGTGGACCTGAATATGACTTACTCAGGTAATAGATAAATTGCTTGTTTTTTATACTTTGACAACTGAACTTACCCGCACTGCTGAGAACAGGGGTCAAAATAGGTCTCTTAACTAAATGTATGATTTTTGCCTGCATTTAGCTCTCTTCTGAACAGATTCGCATCGACTTATTTAAGACTTTTACTCTTCTAGTTCTAGATAATACTCATTATGGTAAAAGCTTCCTCTTCCTCTACTACTACTACTACTACTACTACTACTACTACTACTACTACTACTACTGTAGTCCAGCAGCCAAAGCACATTTTAGGGGTGAACCTTGTGTCAGGTTTTGTTTTTCTTATGATTAACTAAAAGAGAGTAAGGCATGTCTTTTGAGAAAATGTCAGATGACACCCTGGTATCTATGAGCATTCTGATATTGGCCTCTATAACCCCCCCCCCCCCCCCCCCCTGTGATCAAAATATGAACAAAGCAGCCTTAATGTCGCATTTTCAGGCCCTGCTACAACACTGAATGGGAGATATGCCGCAAAACAGATCTCTCTTCTCCGGCGAACACTCTCTTATTCACTGGTTGATGTATGTAAAAAGTAAATATTATCTTGTCACCCATGCAATATCTGATTATACTTATATATTAGTGTGCAAGTTATAACATTGTGTTTCAAAAACACAAATACTGATATTCACCAATCCAATATAGCAAGGCCTTCACACAAAACCTTCAATTTTCAAATGAACCTTGGTGACGTTAATTGATTTGTTCAAAAGCGGCAAACTTGTTAGTGTTTTTTGTACTTTCAGGACCCTTATACATGTATCTTAAGATGGAAGAGTCGCACAACCCTGTCCGTCCCCAGTGGGCAAGAGTTCTATGTAGGGACGATGCAAAATATTTATAAATACTACATAATTTTTCTATTAGACAGATATGGGCATGTCAAAGTAGACAATTATATCAAATATATGAAAATTTTACTTTTTTTCTGATTTTCGGGCAAGTGGATCTCTAAAAATAAGAGGTACATGAGTTTTTATCTCTATCAGTAATACAAAAAGAGGGGGTATGCAGTTGTGTACGATACATGGTCAGCAATATGTACATTTTTTAAAGATAAACATAAAAGAAATATTAGCTTAGAATTATTTAAATGAATAGTGAAATAACATTACTTTTGACCATAAATGTATGTACACGTAATAATTAATTTTTACATTCAACTGTTCATGTTGTCCTCCACACAACTTAATCCATATCAAGCTATCGTCCACTTTGGTATTGGGTATGGAAACGGGTGGAACTTGACACTAATCATGTGTTGTTTTTAATAGTACCAGCTGATACAATTTCACCATACAAATCCGGAATGTGATTTGAATGAAATTGTTATGGCATGCAGGTAAAATGGATGTTTACGTAGATATGATACTGAAAAAACACCTTCCCTATAAGAATTTCCCCCAGATGGTTGGTTTTGTTGATAAAATATATAGCATATGTCAGCTGATGGTTGCAATTGTTGAAAAAAAAGTATATGTCGCCATAAGGTTGGTTCTGGTGATGTACTATAATTGGTGTCCCTTAATGGTTGGATTTGTGGAATCACAAAATACCCCTTAACCATTGGATGACACATCAAAAAACTATATCTTTTACGATAAACCAATCATGGAATATTTCACCACAAATTGACTTCTCTTTTTGCAAAAAGCTTGCCTTGCTTAGTGAGGTTCTCCTCATACCTTAAATGACAGATATATGAAGTGTCACCCAATGGTTGCCAAAAATAGCATGGTCACCTAATGGGCACTTTTGCTGTTATATATATATATATATATATATATATATATATATACATATATATATATATATATATATATATATATATATATATATATATATGTATATTGCAATACCATCCCTTCAAAAAGGGCTATAGATCCTTAACAAATATAAATTTCTTTAAAGAAAGATGATTTTCCTTATCCAAAACTGATATTCCTTAATCCTTTTAAAGGGCAAATGCGCCATTGGGATAACTTGTGCTAAAGGTGTAGTGCCATATGGTAGGTGTCAATTGCCCAACTCACAAATCCATTCCCAGTACCCGTTGAAGAGGAAATTGCAATTTTCTGTGAAGCCAGGTGTTTCCTACCCAATTTCATGTGGGCGTCTAATTTTGTAGGTCACATGACCTTTTCCTGTCATAGGCTAAGCACCACTGCTCTAGTGCTGAGTGACACTTACAGCTACAGTTAGTGCAGTTCTCCTACTCATGTTGGGAAATTCATGAATCATGGTGATGTGTCCAGCATATGGATGTAAAAATAGGACTGACAGGAATCTAAGGGACAAAAGATCATTTTATACAATCCCTAATCCAAACATACATCCAGAAAGAAGGAATTAAGCAGCACAATTGCTTCACAACATTGGTACTGAATGGAGTGTCAAGAACTTCAAATTTGCTTCATATATAAGAGCATATGAGGACCACTTTGAGGTATCAGGATGCTTCTTGGATGATATGCCGGTAAAACCAATGAGATATCAAGAGACAAATAGTTGAAAAGATATGCAGTGCCAACCATTTCTGCATTCAAGCAGGATTTAGTGAATGATAGCCGTGCCAAAAGAGCGCAGAAAAAACACACACAGAAACAGGTGAATTATATGTGTTTGAACAGTCATTTAGATTTATATGATTAAACCTACACATATGATTTAAGCATCAGGCAAACAATGCATTTTATTTGTTTTTCATCAAACACTCTTCTATCTTCTATCAATCAGAGTTTTTATTGCAATTGAAATAACTTCTTTAGGTAATTGCAGAGGCTATCACTATCATCTATGAACTGGGTGACCTGTCATTGTTTAGGAGCATTTGATTTACTGAATAGTTATGTTTTTGTATAGTTAGAACTCAAATTGACTTTTGCACCTGATAGGGTGATTGGGTTACTTTAAGGGGTGTAGACAAACCTAGGGTATATGAAAGCCAAATCAAGCCATTTTCAAAAGGGATTGGCATAAGCTCTCCCCATAACAGTTATCCCTAACAAGGTTTAATAACAATAAATTAGTAAATTTCAGTCATTTCAGACCACCCTTCCAAGATACATTTGAAGACTCTGAATTATCATCTTGATGACAGGAAGTAAAATAATATACATAGTTAACCCCGTCTAGACTCCATTCCCACGAGGGCCGGCTTACTGACTCGCAGGTGTTACTATTACCTCTAAGTGATCAGCGCGTGTGTATTTCATAGCAATTAGGACATAATGGTTTCTATCCACCAACACAGATCAAAGGTAAGAGCCCTGAAAATGACAGTTTCCTTATCAGCTGATGATCCAAACATAAATTTGCCTCGTCAAATCCATTTAGTAAAGGAATTTGTTTTGTTAGCGACAGTTCCATAAAGTTTCACTTTTTCAGTCATTTTTGGATAAATTTACCCTTAAATCAGGCATTATGGGTACATTTTATGATAGTTTTAGTCAGTATTTTTCAAAGAATATTTTAGTGAGGTTTGCAGTTTTCTTATCAGAATTATACATTTGTACATTTAGAAACAAGCAATATCCCATTTCAGTATTTTAAAAATAAAATACCCTAAAATCAGGCACCATGGGTAAATTGTCCAGTGTTTACTTTAAAAGTTGTAACAAATTACCCTTAAAGAATAATTGTGATTAGCACAACTGGATTTCATAGCAATTAGGACATGGTGATTTCTATCCTGGATTCCACCAGCACTAATCAAATGAAGGAGCCCTGAGAAGGACATTTTTCGTTATTAGCTGTTAATCCAAATTTGAATTTGCCTTGTCAAATCCATTAGGTACATTTTCTTATTTATAAAGTAGTTGGAGTCTTAGATATCTGTCCAACATTCAATGGAAACACTGAAAAGTCTTCAATAAAACTCAATCATAATAGGTTAGATTCATACCTATCACTACGGAGATCAGTGCTGTCTCACTTCAACTTTTGCCCTTTAAGTATGGAAACTGATTTTTCCATTTCGTTCGTAAAAATCATTCATATTTAAAGAAAGATCATTTTTCATTGAAGAAAATCCATTTTTCATCAAGCAAGAAATATCTTTCTACTCCTTTTACTTTTTTTTTAAGTTTACTCCTACTTCTTTCTCTAGAAGTGGAAGGTCTAAGAAATAGCAAAACAAACCATGGAAACATATCTAGATCTGTTCAAAAACCATGATATTCTTTACGCATACATACATACGTAAATGCATATATATACTACATACATACATTAATACAAACATCTTTGCGATATGACCTAAGATGTAGAAAGCGACGTTAAACCACATGCCTTTCTTCCCTGCCTATATATATATATATATATATATATATATATATATATATATATATATATATATATATATATATATATATATATATATATATATATATATATATATATATATGCAACGCTATCCGTGCAAAAAGGCCACTTTTTAAAAAGAAAGATGAATATTCTTTAAAGAAAAATTACGTTCATGAAAATCTTTTCTATCTAAAGAAAGATAGTAGGGAATTTGCTTTAGTATATGTATATATAGAAATTGAATGTATATATATATAAATATATATATATATATATATATATATATATATATATATATATATATATATATATATATATATATATATATATATATATATATATATATATATATAATATATATATATATATATATATATATATATATATATATATATATATATAATATATATATATATATATATATATATATATATATATATATATATATATATATATATATATATTTATATATATACATATATATATATATATATATATATATATAAATATATATATATATACATATATATATATATATATATATATATATATATATATATATATATATATATATATATATATATATATATATATATATATATATGTACATATATATATATATATATATATATATATATATATATATATATATATATATATATATATATATATATATATATATATATATATATGTATATATATATTATGTATTTCCATTTTTTTGTCTTCATTAGAAGTTAAAAGTGACATAGATATCAGGCATAAAAAGCTGTCAAAATGTTTAAAATTTGCAAATTCAAAAAAAGAATCAACTTGTGGATTTAGAACTTGTTTTATCTTCCTTTTCGCCATAGTAAAATTAAAATCGTGACTTTCAAAAAACAGAGTAAGTATATAATCTGCAACCCATCCCAAGTCAATGGCAAATGTTCCACGTGCCTTGTGTCGTTTACTTTGTACTAAAACGAGTAAACCAAGGAAATGATATAATATCTTTCATGACGCGCTTAAATTCTCTGCTTTTAAAAGCCCACACATAAGGATTAAGGATAGAATTGAGTGAAGTAATCGTATTAAGTATTACAGATACTCTAAAAGACATTTTACAAACACTCTGGTCATCCGTACAGTAAAAGCCATATATTACCATATAAATGGCACTGGGCAAATAGCAAACAACAAATAGCGCAATAACCATTACCACACTTCTGATCAAATGTATATTTCGTCCTGCATAAATTGGATGTGTATGTTCCTTTGTTTTGATATCTTGAGGTCTTCTTGCTTTTTCTTTTTGATGAGCCGGCACATGTATGCGAAGACTATCATCTCCTCCAACCGCTGAGGCTCTTGAAGGAATGTCAGATTGTACCTCACCACTGTTCTGAGATTTCCCTTTATCATTTGTTTTAATTTCTTCAATTGAGGAGGGGTCATCTGACTCCACTGTCATGTGCATTGGATGGAGAATGGCTTCACGACTGTTTTGCAGTGAATGTTCGCGTATGCCTCTCAGAGTCGCTGGGCTGTCTAACGTCGCTCCTGTGTCTCCTGTATGATGAGAACACCCAGGTTGCTGCAAGTCTGGTAGCTCACAGTTGCCATGCTTCCTATTATGCCTAGTATCCATCCTGCGGTTGTTAATCATTAATACAGATTCTTCAACTGGTTGAGTGGTAAAAGGAGCCAAATCTTTGCGTCGTGAGTTTGTTCCAATGTTTGGAACGTTATTCTGATTTATATCATTGGCAAGATTAATTGGGAGTGAATTTCTGCTTTCCAACTCTGACATTCTTAGACCAACTTGAATTCTATTTTGAAGGCTTGACTGAAGTGTGGTAGAAATGATCATTTGCGCTCTCTTTAGCTGATACAGTATCCCATATTGGAATGCAGATATACCAACAATGTGGATCACAGTTACAGTGCCGTACATCGCCAATGAACGTGAACTGCTGAACGAACTGAAGGCATAGCAACCTTCTTTATCCATAGCAGCGGGTTGACCACTGCCGAAAATCGTCTTCGAACTCACCACTGACCATCCCATCCAAATCAATGCAATGGCTACCAGATGTTTATGTCTGCAGGAACGAAGAGATTGATTTGACGACAGGTGTTGATGTTGCATTGTTCGCCATGAAATGACCGACATACTAAGAACACCGGTCATACTAACACAGAACGTCGTTACTATAAACCACATGATCAGTTTACAGCTTAGGTGACTATGCAATGACAACATACTGAGTAATGTGCGAATTGCCGCGGCCACCGCAAGTATGATATCCGAAACAGCTAAGTGAGATATCCAATAGTGGATGGAAATGCGATGGTCCTGGAGGCGTCTGACAGCTGCAAGAAGCAACGAATTACCCGCAATCATGGCAAGAACTACAAGCGTCTGAAATATATGTATCATAGCGTGAAAAGATGTTGTCTGTACCAGTATCTCTCCCTGTTGAGGGTCCTGACAGCGTGTCCAGTTCTGGCTAGATCTGTTAGATGCACTACAGTTAAAAAGGTCCTCGTTACAAGCAGTGTCGTTCGCCAAAGATGTGTTAGAAAGACTACAGTTGCTGTAGAACTTCATTTTTTCAGATTGTAGATATAGCCAGGCAAAACTGGCCAATCTTAAGTTCCTGGTTGGAGAAGTGATCTCTTACACTGTGTAAAAGCGATGCAGTGGTATGAACTGATTAAAGACGTGACAAAGTGAAGGCCATTCTTGCTTTAGTGGGTGGAAATGGAGATATGTTTCACTGATTACTTAAGTAGTGAGACGATATGGAATAATAAAGCAAGTTATGGCGTGCTAGTAGTGATAGGCACCTGCCTTCTGTGTGATGAAAAGGCGAATAAAGAAGACGAAGAACGCTTTATATTGTCTGCTTTAATAAGGCCTGGTGTTGTTAAGAGTATGATTCACATTAATCTTCCTACCCAGATTTTAACTCCCGATGTAGAAATGAAAACAAGTTATATTCCCGTTGACCTACAGGCCAGGTGATCATCCGTTCAGAAGATAAAATCAGACTCAGATAACTAATAGCTTACCACAGCCTCGCAGCCTGGAAAAATAAATTTATTTTCTGCATTTAAAAAAAGATATATTTTGTTAAATGATACTAGTAGGGGTTTTACCTACCTTCAAAATGTTGTAGACGATCAAATCCTTATCTAGTTTTTTGTTTTTTTCCTGCTCTGTGCATTTTTTTTCTCTTCATACAAAAATTCAGATTATGTATTTGAGTATATAGTATGATAACGTCTGTTTACAGTCAGTGAACATCACGATTTGAATTACACAATGACGTAGAATAGGGTACATTAAAAGATAGGTTCAGACCTTGAACAAGAATAACAAATATCTATAACAAATTTATGAATATTCCTTAATGAATTATAAAATATGCATGACTGGACTAAGATTTTCTTAATCTAGCCTGAATTATGAATATTCAGCTGAAAACATAGCTATTTCGAAAGGAGTTTATTTGACTATATGGACCATAAACATCTGTCCACTGACTATTCTTTAAAGCGTTTTTGAAAATTATAGGTGGAAAGGGGGCTATATCAAATTTAAATTATTATTACTATTATTATCATTATTATTATTATTATTATTATTATTATTATTATCATTATTATTATTATTATTATTATTATTATTATTATTATTATTATTATTATTATTATTATTATTCAATAAACCATGTGTAGATAATATTAAATTAATTATAACTATACATTCATTTATTATTATTCCACAATTAGTGTACTAAGTAATATTCATAAATGAGTTTAGAACTGTCAAAGATAATCTACGAATATTCGTAATTGAGAGTGAATTATGAATATTCGTAAATCGGTTACGAATACGGAATATTTCTAATTCATAATACAATTACAAATGAATTGGGAATATTCAAAAATTTCGATTTGAATTTCAAATGATCTTTACCTTTAATATTGCTATATGTCCGTCATATGCCACACCGGTTTGTCATAGCAAATGTTAAAGAGTGGGATGAATTTACCTTTCAGCAGCCATTTGTATCAATTAACTATGCCTGGCCTGATATGCACTTCACAGGCTACACTATACACGATTAGGGTAAAAAATATGCAATGGTTGCATCCTTACATTAGGGGTTGCGTGTGTCATTTCTTTAATGCCACAACAAAGTGGAAAGAGCATCGGTTAGCAGCTGTTGAACCGGACTCGATGTTTTCCCCATACAGTAACTGATGACTAGTTCTAGAGAACCAACACGTATATGATTATCATGTAAAGACAAACGAGAGTTTATGTTGGAGGAACAACTAGTAAGAAATGCTGATTAAATTCACTTTATCGACAGTTCTTCGTTGTTTCTATAATCTAAATATATGTCTCCAATTTGCAGTTTACAGAATACGTGGTTTGATTAATCTGCATATTGTAAACGCCAACTACATGCCTTTGTCAAGAATATCAGTAAATCTACTAGGACGTATCCCATTTCGCGTCCTTTCTGGTACAATAAGTGCAGTGCCCAATACACTGTGAAAGAAATTAGGCCAAGGAAAATGCATTGACGATTTCTCAAGTGTATTATTGTAGAATTGTATTCTGCAGTCAATAAACATACGTTTATTAACTGATGCAGAATCAACTTGTTGTCTTAAAATCTAAGCTTGAATCTTAAAATGAGCAGAAAAGGTTTACCTCTTCAGGTACACAAACGCAAACACACATACAAACATACATACATACATACATACATACATACATACATACATACATACATACGTACGTACGTACGTACGTGCGAGCGTGCATGCATACATAAATACATGCATATGCACATACAATCATATAAACATGCATACATGGATACACATCATAGAAGTGGCATTTTACAAGATAAAGAAAACCGCTTAAGTTAAGTACAATTTTTGCACTTGATGACCCTTTGCCTTCAATGGATGTGCAAAATCTTTTGTAAAAGAAAGAAACTTTTAACCGGAAGTGTCAAGGAAGAACAATGATTCGGCTATGCATATTCTAATTATCATCGTGGATTATCGTCGTATTTCTACCAACTCAATTTTCTTTGATCGATCATTCTTGCGATGAACAATTGATCAATTGAGTGATTTAAATAGTAAAAGATAGAGAAAATGACGAAAGTCGTGACGAAGAGACATTGGCGGCATTTAACAAACAATAAAGAAGCTATTGATGATTTCCAAGCTGTGCTTGCGTATATTGGCCATGATAATAATAATAATAATAATAATAATAATAATAATAATAATAATAATAATAATAATAATAATAATAATAATAATAATGATAATGATATTGATATTTACAATGATAATTTTAAATTATAACAATAATAATGATGATGATGCTGATAACAGAAATAATACTAATCACGAAGCATAGAAATAGTGGAAAGAGAGAGAAACTTTAACCGGAAGTGTGTGTACATATATATATATATATATATATATATATATATATATATATATATATATATATATATATATATATATATATATATATATATATATATATATATATATATATATGTATGTATGTATGTATGTATGTATGTATGTATGTATGTATGTATGTGTGTGTGTGTGTCTGTGTGTGTGTCTGTGTCTGTGTAGAGAATAGTCCACAAACCTATTAAAACACGTCACACATATATGAAATGTGGGTAAAATTAGAAAAAAACAACTGAACTGCTATTTAAGGAGTTGTATTAACTACTCCCATTTACATTCATCCTCTATTTCTATGCTGCGCGATTAGTATTATTTCTGTTATCACGCAACTATGGTACCATTATATGGGGCCGCTTAGTACGAGGCACATATTTAGTGTACCTTCTCTTCGAATGAGGGCGCTTCAGCAGACTTGTAAATCGACACCGCTGCTCCACTCACTACAAAAACGGAATCAGCTGTGATGCATGAGCGATAATAGGCAAGTTGCAGTGAAACTCCAATGTCCAAGGACGAGGCAACATGTCTATAACGCGACAAGTGCGACCAGTGAGGCAGATTGCCAAGTAAGCCTAACATATAAATGAGGGAATGCTAATGTCGAGGGACTGGGTGGGTGACTCGGTGGTGTCCTTTTGTCGAAGTATTGCACATGCGTACGACAGGCTTCAACATTACAGGATGTGGCCACAGTGCCAGTCGTCCTGGACACTCCACTAGTGGAGTCTTCAGGACGATCGCACACTGGATACAGCCGTGCTTCCTGTCTAGTTGACCCCCTCGGGAACGCTGCCTCTGGCATTCCCGGACGTTCTGGTTGTTATGTGTATTGGCGGGGGTGTCAACACAAGGAGTGACAGCTTTACAGATTTCCACTCGTTGAAGAAGATTGAGTATAAAAGCATCTTTCTTGGAAATGGCTGCACAAAAGTGGGATATTTATTTAAGGAATTATATGATACAATAGTTAGCAACTTGATGTAGGAGTTCTAGGGCCCTTTAGTAGTCAGAAAGTGGCATTTATTGACTTCCTTTAGTTCAGTGTACGCAATTCCTGTCATGAAGACGTACGTCAGGCCAAATCAAGGTGTACAGATATAGGAAGCTCTTCGGTAGGGGCTTGATACCTTTAGAATACAGACTCACTGTGCGTCGATTATATCAGAGAATTCATACCGGTATAGTATATATAGGTGCTGAGCATATAGACACACAAACTGTCTAAAAGTTAATCTTAAACATTCCGGATATTACCTTTATGGAAGGCCAAAGTGGACAAAAAGAGCATTTATTAATATTAGTAAATGAATTATTAGTATTAATAAATGATTTATTAATATTAATAAATCTTCTATTAATATTAATAAATATTTATTAATATTAAGAAATATTTATTAATATTAAGAAATATTTATTAATGTTAATAACTCATTTATTAATGTTAATAAATCATTTATAAATATTAAGAAATTATTTATTGATATTAAGAAATACAGAGCATTTATTGATATTAGAAAATGATTTAATATTAATAAATCATTTCTTAATATTAATAAATCATTTCTTAATATTAATAAATCATGGCATTTATTAATATTAATAATTGATTTATTAATATTAGAAAATGATTTATTAATATCAAGAAATCTTTTATTAATATTAAGAAATCATTTTCTAATATTAATAAATGCTCTGTATTTCTTAATATTAAGAACTCATTTCTTAATATTAATAAATCATTTTCTAATACTAATAAATGCTCTGATTTATTCATATTAGAAAATCATTTATTGATATTAATAAATCACTTATTATTAATACATAAGTGGCATCTATTGGAGAAACCCTGAACTGTTCAATTCTTTATGAAATAATGAATGCTCCCTAGCACATGGCAATTGCTTCAAAATGGCAGAGAGGGAGTTGTACATTATTTTGGAGAATTTAGTTCATATAATTCTATTTACAAATCAATACATATACTTTAGTATTGTCTTAACCAGAATTTTGAAACTGTGTGCCCAAAATTGAAAATTGTAAAATATTTTGGTGTCCTGCTTCTTAAGGGAGACAACTCTATTCTCAGATTACAACCGTCAACATGTATTTATTCATCAAAATAAGGTATATTATCCACATGCAATGTTATGGGAATCATATCGAGATGGAAAGGAGATCAAATATACACTTGAAATTGACATCTGACAGACAACAAGACAACTTTTCCCGCTTATCCTAAGCACGTGTAGGGGGTATTCATTATTTCACATTTAAAGACTCCCCCAGCAAACAAAAGATGGCGCTCATTTATTAAAATTAGTATATCATTTATTGATATTAGAAAATCATTTATTAATATTAATAAATGCTAAACATTTATTAATATTAATAAATCATTTCTTAATATTAAGAAATGATTTATTAATATTAAGAAATCATGCCATTTCTTAATATTAAGAAATGATTTCCTAATATTAAGAAATGATTTATTAATATTAGAAAATCATTTATTAATATTAATAAATCATTTATAAATATTTAGAAATGCTAAACATTTTCTTATAATAAGAAATCATTTATTAATATTAATAAATCATTTATTAATATTTAGAAATCATTTATTAATATCAATACATCATGCCATTTATTAATACTAAGACATCATTTATTAATATTAGAAAATCATTTATTAATATAATAATATTAAGAAATCATTTATTAATATCAAGAAATCATTTATTAATATTAAGAAATGCTCTTCTTGTCCACTTTGGCCTTCCATATACCTTTGATGATTAAAAGAATTTATCTAAGATATTACCAAATTAATGAAAATATAACTCAAATATTTTGAAACCAAATGAATCAACCGAACATTTCTAATTAACATTAAGATGAAGTTCAATATGCGGGTTTATGTGTTGCCACATTTTTTTAGAGCTTACGACATAATAAACTTGTGTTGCGGTGACCATGATGGACCAAGGTTCAAAGGAAAAATAAAAAAAACTTTATTTTTACCCGACCACTCCAGAAGGGAGTGTAAATGAAACCTTATTTATTCAACCTCCACAGAAGGAAGGTAAATGAATTCCAAGCAATGACTGGTTGCCTGGCTCATTTTCCTGCCAAAGAGAACTATCATTTAGAGGGTTGCAAAAACAACTACGCGTGTGTCCTTCAGTATATACTTGTAATAATAATAATAATAATAATAATAATAATAATAATAATAATAATAATAATAATAATGATAATAATAATAATGGTGATAATGATAATACTATTCATAAATTGTTCATAAATTCATAAAATTGTTCAAATGCGCTGCATATTGTCAAAGTTTGAGTCATAGTCCACAAAGAATCAGTGGGCAAGATTGAAAAGTATGGCAAGCCAAAGTGCCCCAAAAGTAAGCATTTATGGAATTCCATAAATGATTTATGGAATTCCATAATTGATTTATGGAATTCCATAATTAATAAATTTATGAATGGAATTCCATAAATCATTTATGGAATTCCATAAATCATTAATGGAATTCGATTAATAAATGGTGTTTATGGAATTCCATAAATGATTTATGGAATTCCATAAATCATTTATGGAAATCCATAATTCATTTATGGAATTCCTTAATTGCATGACATTTATGGAATTCCATAAATGATTTATGGATTTCCATAAATAATTCATTGAATTCATAATTATGCAAATTTATGGAATTCCATAAATGATTTGTGGAATTCCATAAATGATTTATGGAATTCCATAATTATATGACATTTATGGAATTCCATAAATGATTTATGGAATTCCATAAATGATTTATGGAATTCCATAATTATATGACATTTATGGAATTCCATAAATGATTTATGGAATTCCATAATTGTACTCATTAATGGAATTCCGTAAATATTTATGGAATTCCATAAATGTATATATTTATGGAATTCCATAAATAAGTGACATCTATGGGGTTTTTAAAAATTAAATATCCTAAATAATGCTTCCTCCCTACCGATAGAGGACATCACTAAAGGTCACTTGTTTTAAAATTCCATAATTATGCACATTTATGGAATTCCATAAATGATTTATGGAATTCCATAATTAAATGACATTTATGGAATTCCATAAATCATTTATGGAATTCCATAATTGTACTCATTAATGGAATTCCATAAATCATTTATGGAATTCCATAAATGAATATATTTATGGAATTCCATAAATAAGTGACATCTATGGGGTTTTTAAGAATTAAATATCCTAAATAATGCTTCCTCCCTACCAACAGAGGACATCCCTGTAGGTCACTTGTTTTAAAATGGCAGCTTCTGCAGCCACTGATCGAAATATTATTTTGTTACATCTTGAAGAGCTTTGTCAAAGTCCTATTTTGTGTTATTAAGTCAAAAAGATCTTTTAGTGATTTCTCATATGGTCTCAGTGAACTAAATGATATGTCCCTCCGGGGTGTATTATTGCATGGTCCCAAGAGTATTGAGTTCTATAAATGGAGATATATAATATACAACTTTATTCAATAAATATGGTTCTTTCTCAATGTGGAGGGACTGGGCTTTTGTTTAGTGCCCACAGAGTGGGTTTCGCATGCTTATTGCTGAGGTGTCCTTATGTCCTAAAAATTTCATAGTTATGCAAGGCTCCCAATTATCGCTCAACAAGGTTTTTATCGGGAAGGGAAGTGTTCATTGATCTTTTGGAGTTCAGCAAACAAAGAATTATGGAATTCCATAAATGCTGTTCAATTATGGAATTCCATAAATGATTTATGGAATTCTATAAATGTGCAGCATTAATGGAATTCCATAAATCCTTTATGGAATTCCATAATTAACCACATTTATGGAATTCCATAAATGATTTATGGAATTCTATAAATGTGCAGCATTAATGGAATTCCATAAATCCTTTATGGAATTCCATAATTAACCACATTTATGGAATTCCATAAATGATTTATGGAATTCCATAATTGAATGACATTTATGGAATTCCATAAATGATTTATGGAATTCCATAAATGTGAGCACTTATGGAATTCCATAAATGATTTATGGAATTCCATAAATGATTTACGGAATTCCATAAATACCATTTATTTATGGAATTCCATAAATCATATATTGAATTCCATTAATGCTCACATTTATGGAATTCCATAGATCACTTATGGAATTCCATAAATGCTTACTTTAAGGCACTTCGGCTTGCCATAGAAAAGGTGTGTTTTGAGACATTTCTTTAAGGCCTGACACGATGTAGAATCCTTCAGGTGTTTTGGAAGCGCATTCCATAATCGCGGTGCACTGCTGGAGAAAGCACAACCTCCAAATTTAAGTCTAGTCCGAGGATCATCCAGAAGAAGACCCTTTCTTCTGATCATAGATGGCGTCTGGGTTTATATGGCACTAGCAGCTCCTTGAGGTACTTAGGTGCAAGTCGGTTGAGTGCCTTGTAAACCAGCAGTTGGACATTAATTGGATGCAGAATTTTGATTGGTACCCCGTGGAGCATGATTAGAACAGGTGTGATATGTTCCTACTTCCTGGTTCTCGATACTATCCTTGCGGCACTGTTTTGTAATCTTTGCAGCTTTGAAATCATATCCTGTTGTATTCCAATTAGGAGAGCATTGCAATAATCGAAGCGAGACATCACCAGCGATTGCAACACGGTTTTTGTGGCATCTTCTGTTAACACACGTCTCGGTTTTACGATATTGCTCAGGTGAAAGCTAGATTTTTTCACGACACTTTTGACATGGGGTGCCATGCAGAGCTGAGAGTCAAACAAAGCTCCCATATTTCTCAGTGGTTCAGATTCAGATGCAACGGTTCAGTCCAACTAGGGATATTGGAACGAGGGGGATTTTGTCCTGGGGGGATATTGTCCGAGAGGATATTGTCCGGGGGGATATTGTCCTGATACCATATAATATGGCTATTTTTGTGTTCCAGGGCATTTGGCAATCACTTCACACTGGACAGTAAGGCAGCTAGAGCAGAGATGATTATACCAGGTATCAGCTTCAATGAATATGACAGAACAGGTATTGGATTTAACCCCTTATTCCGCATTTGCTACTGAATTTGGATTTGGAATTTTGAGTATCGTCACTTTCATATCATTATTTTGATATTCATTTAAGCCTACACCCTTTTCCTCATAGATCAATTTACAGGCCACTGCTGAGCAGAGTAAGAGAACAAACTATTAAAGAAAAACTCATATAGGCTTGCATACAAGCAAGGGTTTTCTCTCTTTTTTTCTATATCATATTTCACTAGAACACAGTCGCTTCAAACATGCATTTTGGATATCAAATGGTAATGCATTAGCTAGAAGTATTTTGAAGGGAAGGTATCACATTTGTTCCAGTCTTAACTTTGTTCATAAGATATGGTATCTAATACTGTATTTGAAAGGAAATCTCATTTTCAACAAAAAATCTGAACGAAATGATGACGAACTTTGAGCTGAGGAAAGGTTTGAAAGCATATATGCTTCCCTCTTCGGTCTTTCCTCGATATTTGTGAAATTTGAAGGTTTTTGGTCCATATTTGTAGATGGGATCCGAATGAAAACATTATGTATGTACTTTAAAAAAGTTGTTTTACTCCCGAAAGGTTACTACCTGCTGAGAGGGTCCTTATGTGATGCCTAACGTATTATTCACCGGAAAATGAGTCAGAGAAATTAAGTCATTAGGCTACCCAAAGTGCAATTGGGGTTTGTGTTGTAGGTGGAGACCAATGAAGCTGTGGTCTACCCGATGTGTTATGAGGCGAATTCAAGTAACCCTGAGGGTAAATCGCATACACCACAGCTGCCGAGGGATCTATTTCGTTTGTACAGCAGTTTACTGTCTTCCACCAATCAGGGACCAAAAAGGGCGTCTTCGTACCCTTGAGCAATACCCTTGTCCCTTGGACAACACATTTTAGGTCTAGGCAGCTTAAAGAGCAAAGGCTCAAAAGTGTGGGGTACTTCATATTATTTAAGGCCTGTGATTTGTGGAAGGTAACCAACTGTGGTACACGTCCTGCTAGAATGCTCTAACAATGGCAATCAACGATGTTCATGAAATTATGACATGCAAGGCTTTGATGGTGTGTTCAATTTTGTTTTTTCAGGGAATGTAAACCTTTGGAACATGACTCGCTGGTTTGAAGGCATTCGTAACTTGGCTTGGTCTCACCCAGACTTCTTCCTTCAAGATACCATAAAAGATGATGGCCTTGTCTTTAACGTTGGAGCCAGAACCAATGTGACAGATCAATACTACACACGCTTGCCATGCCTGTTCCGTGGGCACGTGGCTTCAGATATACCTTTCCCTCCTCCAGATCAGGGCCTTAAGGTTGATCTGGTTCTCCACCATATTGGGAGGACGTCCTTGCAGCTTCTTCAGAACGTGCATCACCTCTCCTCGCAGGACCTGCTGGCATCTGGTATTACCACTTTAGTTATGGTGAACAGAACAACAAGACGTCCTTTGACACTACCTCCCAATCTCATGCAGGACTTTGGTCACCTGGTGGAGAAATCACCAGAGCCTAGAGTTGAACCTGCTGATCCTCCACCAAGTGCATTTGAGTATCACATGGTGGTGCAGCATAGTGATCATGATGCCTACTACCACGCCAACCATAGTGCCTACGTGCGCTTCTGCATGAATGCGGGTACCACGGCAAGCATGGCAGGGTTCTACAAACACCTGCAAGGGGACCTTGCCAAGTTCAAGGTCAAGACAATGTCACAGATATTTCTGAGCGAGAGCTCGGCTGGAGACAACCTAAAGGTCATCACGTGGGATGACTCTCAAACAGCTGGATTGGTCCACTTTCAAGTTATGAAAGATGATAGCCCGATTTACTACTCTGCAATTCAATTTGAAACAGTGCAAAAATAGAAAGTGTCTTATCTTACCACAATTACTAAAAGGAAAATGAGTGTTGGTGTTGCAATAATTATTCTCCCAAAACATTCTTTAGGTAATGTGATATCTCGAACATAGTCTGACCTTTTTCAACATTGGGGAAGACTGGGTGAGGTTAGAAGCTAGCATAAAATATTACTTTGCAATTATTTCCATTCCTTTGAATTGTCTAAATCAAAACGACTGGGCTCTCACCTTAACTACAGCTGGTGATCATCTAGTTACTAGCATTTCAGTTCTACTATTACCATCTAGAAAGGATGATTGACTTATGGAGCAAAACGGATTCATATCAGGATAGGCTATTAATGATTGCACAAGTATTTTGCATGGTATTATCTCTGAATGCAACAATAGAAATATTGACGGCTTGATACTTTTAGTAGATTTCCAAAAAGCCTTTGCTAGAAGTTCATCAGATATTATTCTATAAAGCTTAAAAAAACAACTTTGGGATAGAACTCATAAAATGGATTAAAATGTTTCAAATAAACTCAAATTCAAGAATTATTTAAAATGGGCATCAATCAGACTCCCTTTAGCAAGTGGTTGCTGACATGGGGACCCAATTTCCCCTTACCTGTAAATTCTCTGCACCAACAAAAGCCTCTAATAATAAAAAATATCTTGAAGGCATAGCACTAATTGAAAACGAGCACAAACTATGTCAGTATGCCGATGATACATTGGTTTTTATGAATGCTTATGAGAGGATTTGGAAATAGTAATTTCGTTTTTCGTCACTTTTTCTGCCAAATTGCGGCTGAGTCTTGATAAGCCAGTTGTAACAGGTGGAGGAAACCAGAGTACCCCGCGAAAACCACTGCCTAACCTCAAGTCACTGGCAACTTTTTCACATGGCTAATGAGAGGAACCTGATTACACGTTTAATGATACTCCAATGGTTTTATGTATAGACTGGTTTGAAAATAATATATGTAAAACTAAAGTCCTAAGAATAGGGACAGTTAGAGAATCTGACAGAAGATATTGTAAAGAAAATATAAAAACATGATATTAAAGATAAAATGCCTTTAATAGAAGATTTAGTACAGTTATGGCGTAATCAAAACAATATTCTGCTGGGAAGAGTCACAATCTGGAATAGTCTAATACTCTCTAAGATTTCAAATATTTTAATGTCTCTACCTTCGCCTAACACATACCTCAAAAACAACTGGAGTATATATATGCATTGGATCTATATGGAACAGAAAAGGCATGAAATAGATAAACATTTGATATGTCAAAGGGAAGGTCTAAATCTAATGAATGTCACCACCTTTGTTCATTAATTTAAAATTACTTGGCTAAGGAAACTGATAACTAGTGACCTAGTTTTCCGGAATTGAATTTAACAGAGAAAGTCAACTGGTCAAGATTATATGCCATGGCAATAAAATGTAACCTGGATGCTAAATTGAGATATTTAGATTTACAAATATTACATAGAACACTGATAACAAAGAAGAAATTGAAAAATGTTTAACATCTTTGATAACGATACATGTGATGAATGTGGGGAAATCGAAACTCTATCTTATATCTTGTATGACTGTACCGTCACACAAACTATATACTCATAAGTTGTAATATGGACCAAAAATAATATCAAAGACAACATTATCATGAGAAGGTCTGCTGTTTTGCTGGGAGATTACCGTAATCCTCTGATTGTAAGCTTGGTGATAATAATTACAAAGAATGAAATATACAAAAGTAAAATTAACAAAAAGGGCCTCCTTAGTATTGATACCACAAATAAAAATCTGATCAACTTGGAGTATTTTCTTTCGGTAACTTAGGATACCAGGAAGACCTTCCTAGGAAAATGGTCTCCTATATGTAATATTTTGAAAAGTAAAACTGTCTATGCTATAATTAAACACACTTAACAATGATTTTTGTAACACTGTACATTTTGCTGCTACCGGTGACAATAAAGTTATATGAAAAAAAAGAATATTTAAAAGTGTGTGTAGTCTTCATTGACAAATCAAGACACTACGTAATGGACAGTTGCGCTTTCAATTGTCACGATGTTAGCATCACCGTGACCACAACGGTAGAGGTTCTATCCGCGCAGTCGAAATATGGATGACGTCATGGACACTTGTGAGTGGAATCCCCTTGCATAATTAAAATGCCACGTGACGGGGAAACACCTCAACGAGCGCATGCGGCGGTGAAGGCCCCAACAGCTAGTTGGTTTGCGAGGGAAAGCCGAAAGGGTCGCACATTTGATCTAGATAGGTTCCGTTCTCCCCGACCCTACAACTTTACATCAAACGTGTGTGTGTGTATGTGTGAATGTATGTGTATGTATATACGTATGTTGGTTTGCGAGGGAAAGCCGAAAGGGTCGCACATTTGATCTAGATAGGTTCTGTTCTCCCCGACCCTACAACTTTACATCAAACGTGTGTGTGTGTATGTGTGAATGTATGTGTATGTATATACGTATGTATGTAAGTATATATATATATATATATATATATATATATATATATATATATATATATATATATATATATATATGTATATATATATATATATATATATATGTATACATAAATATATATATAAATATATGTATATATATATACATGTTTATATAAATATATATATATATATATATATATATATATATATATATATATATATATATATATATATATATATAAATAAATAAATTTATATATATATATATATATATATTAATGAATATTTATATATATATATATATATATATATATATATATATATATATATATATATATATATATATATATATATATGAATATATATATATATACATGTGTGTAAATATATATATATATATATATAAATATATATATATTTATAAATATATATATATATATATATATATATATACATATATTTACATATATAGATATACATATATATACATATATTTACATATATATATATATATATATACTATATATATACATATATATTTATATATATATATATATATATATATATATATAAATAAATATATATATATATATATATATACATATATTTACATATATATATATATATATATATATATATACATATATTTACATATATATAGATATATATATGTATATATATATTATATATATACATATATATTTATATATATATATATATATATATACATAGAGTTTTATATGAATATATATAAATATATATATATTTATATAAAAC
>CAWWDR010000883.1:17500-18740 GCA_963942565.1 Maea johnstoni | reverse complement strand
CAGCTATCCAACCAAAGTCTTCTGCAATAAACAGAGAAAGAGAGAACAAAAGCGCGCAACAAGAGTATACTAGAATTCAACTTTGATGTGTTACTATGAGAATTAATGTATCCAACATAAGACTTAAAGAATCAATGGAGAGAGAAAAACACCCAACAATGATATACTTAATTAAACTGTGATAACACCACAACAGTACATGAGTCCAATGATAGTCTTAAGCAATAGACTGGGAGAGAATATAAAGATCAGCAGGAGTATACTAGAACTGAACTGTGATGATTTACCGCAAGAACACTTGTAACTGACAACAGTCTTGATAATAAAGTGTGTCGAGGACGAGGGAGATTACCACTGAACAAAAGTATAGTAGATTAAGACCATTCTCATCTCGAGCAATAATGGGAAACTGCATTTGTATCAAAAAGAGGAAACATCAAGCAGCATCCGAGACGTTGTCTGACTCGAAGACTGAGTGGACTACTGCTATTTTATCATTAGATCATTACAAACACTAAACGATTTATGTACCATGGGTGATAAGGCAAATGTGCAATATGAGAGAGGAGGATTTGACGTGGTATGTGATTTTATGTAAGGCATATCATATACGAGTATATATATATATATATATATATATATATATATATATATATATATATATATATATATATATATATATATATATATATATATATATATATATATATATATATATATATATATATACATATATATATATATATACACACACACACACACATATATATATATATATATATATATATATATATATATATATATAAATATATATATATATATATATATATATATATATATATATATATATATATATATATATATATATATATATATATATATACATATATACAGTTTCGAAATATAGCCTTATGACTATAGATTCAAACTACGATTAAAGCCTCGTAGGAAGTGTTTATGTGATTGACATTTTGAAATAAAAATATCGTTTTGTAATTCGAGAGTTATTTATATGTTATAGAAATCAGTACTGAAAGTGTCTTTCGGGTATTGGAGATTGGAATATCGAAGAAATTGTTATAAATGGGAAAAGACAGTGGTTTTGTGTCCTGGGCAAATTGGATTATACCGCAGAAAAAACTCAGATTCCTCTGGTCGCAATTTCTGGTTGCAGTTGTTGCTTATTTATCTTGTATATAGGATGGGAAGTCCGATTCTATGTCAGCTACGTTCTCCAAAT
>CAWWDR010000883.1:0-10000 GCA_963942565.1 Maea johnstoni | reverse complement strand
CTCCTGCTAGATGGCTCAGCCATTGGGACATTCCCCTGCTAGGTGGCTCAGCCATTGGGGCATTCCTCTGCTAGATGGCTCAGCCATTGGGGCATTCCCCTGCTAGGTGGCTCAGCCATTGGGGCCTTCTCCTGCTAGATGACTCAGCCATTGGGGCATATCCCTGCTAGGTGGCTCAGTCTTTGGGGCATTCCCTGCTAGATGGCTCAGCCATTGGGGCATTCCCTGCTAGATGGCTCAGCCATTGGGGCATTCCCCTGCTAGATGGCTCAGCCATTGGGGCATTCCCCTGCTAGATGGCTCAGCCATTGGGGCATTCCCCATCTAGATGGCTCAGTCATTGGGGCATTCCTCTGCTAGATGGCTCAGCCATTGGGGCATTCCCCTGCTAGATGGCTCAGCCATTGGGGCATTCCCCTGCTAGATGGCTCAGCCATTGGGGCATTCCCCTGCTAGATGGCTCAGCCATTGGGGCATTCCCCATCTAGATGGCTCAGCAATTGGGGCATTTCTCTGCTAGATGGCTCAGCCATTGGGGGCATTCCCCATCTAGATGGCTCAGCCATTGGGGCATTCCCCTGCTACACGGCTCAGCCATTGGGGCATTAAGACATTACCCTGCTAGAGCACTTAGCTATGTAGACGTTTCGCCTATTAGACTTCTCGTTCATGGGGTATCTCTCCCAAGGTAACAGGAACAGCAACTTTAGTAATAGTCTTGATCTTTATAATGATATATTTATGTATGACAGGTCATCTGTACGCTCTAGAGGTGAGTCGTTAGTACTTGCTATATTTTCAATTTATATTTTAGGGAAGATATTGTCCACTACTAGTATTTGAAGTTCCTTGAACGGTATTATGATGGAATGTGAATACCTATTCTATTCTATTGGAAATGTACTCTCTCTATATATATATCATTTTCTCTATAAACTTTTACTGTCATTTCAGGCTATTCGTGCACCGCTATCATTCATCTTCTGGACACTGTTTCAAGAGCAGCCATTTCAATGGAACCCCCACATTCACATCAGCACGTGGTTGAGTATAGGCGCCATCTTGGTCATGTTTCCTGCTATCTTCATTTATAACACTGGGTGAGTAATGCAGATAGTAAATGATACTTAAGTGCAATAAACATGCATCTCTACTACTACTACTACTACTACTACTACTACTACTACTACTACTACTACTACTACTACTACTACTACTACCACTACTACTACTTCTATTTTCTTTTTCTTCTCCCTCTCTCTCTCTCTCTCTCTCTCTCTCTCTCTCTCCACTCACACAGACACCCACATGTATATATATATATATATATATATATATATATATATATATATATATATATATATATATATATATATATATATATATGTATGTCTGCATGTATTTATGTATGTATGTATGTATGTATGTATGTATGTATGTATGTATGTATATATGTATGCATGCATGCATGTATGTATGTGTGTGATTGAGAGTCCTTGTGCATACATAAACTATAGAATGATCAGCCTTGCGATGTCGTTAAAATATCCATATTTACATATCACCTTTTGGACCAATCGTTTTGCAGAGCACCAGAGAAGAGTGATGCAGGCTCACAGGAAACCACTGAGCCAAGGACAATAGACGAGAATGACGACGCCATCTACCGGCACCCCCTTCTATCTGGTCAGCATGCGTCCTACAGTACCTTCCCATCTTATAATGCAACTCGTGACCTGCGTCACACCAAGAGCGAAAGCAATCTTCAACGCCATGCCATAGGATATGAAACGTCCACTAGAGTCTACTAGGCAATTAATATAAGAACAGAATGTCACTCTATGTACACTCACAAATACATGTGTACATACATAAATGCACACCAACTTTGTTAATCCTTCAAAATAATGCTCAAGTTGACAAGAGAACCAATGCAATAAAGAATATTTGGATGGCACTTTGTTGGTTTGTGTAGTTCTTTATTTGTTGGCTGTGATAATAGGTACATAGTACATTATTTTCTAATTCACAAAGAGATTATTTTCATTGCATCTGTAAGTATGCGTCACTGTATTGTATTTCAACCACAGGTAATCACGTAAGCCTCAAAGCATCTATTAGGTTAACTAAAATAAAAGGCAATGTAAATACGGATAGCTTGTGACAGCGAATATATTTCATTATTATATGCCCACTGCTCATTCTCTGCTGTGATTGGTCAGATCATGGTCACATGGCCACCTTACAAAATTGATATTGGGGTGCATAATTCTTTAGATTCGTGAAGTATTTTATTTGAATGAGCAGTAGGCATATAATAAAACAAATATGACACTTTGGTTTCGTGTCAATATCAATTTTTATTGCACTCTGAAAAATGATATTGCACTCGGCGCAAGCGCCTCGTGCAATATCATTTTTCTGAGAGCAATAAAAATTGATATTGCACTCACCCAAGTGCCATATTTGTATAATATCCGTTATCAAAGTGCCTCAAAGAATCATACACTATATATCACCTCTCATCAAATTGGGGCATGGTCAAATTGAGAGTAAGTCGTTGATAAACATGGTGTTTAACTAAGTTATCATTCATTTATGCATTTCCTTACCAGTTTGCCTATTCATGTATATTACATTTTTGTGTTAAGAATAATAGCATTTATTATAAAGGATGACCTGGGATTGCCATACACTTTATCCCAGTCACATAATTAAAGCTTGAATTTCTTTTCTCACCCATTATTTTCTCAACATTATTTCAGAGTTGAATGGTTGAGGGACAATAAAGTAATGCATGTTCTGGTGTATCTTCTTTCTTTACATTATAGACAGGAATCAGATTCTGATTTGCCCATTTTCATTACTAAGGTCTGAGTCACTAGTCTATTTTGTAGAACCTTAAACTGCATACCCCTAAAATAAGCACACTCTATTGCCTTGTTACAGATACATATGGGAATACGTGTATCATAAAGTGGATCAGATCCCACAGTCAGCATTTACAAACTAAACTGAAACGAACGTGTCTTACGGTATCCGTTATCAATAGATTTGAACAAACAATTGTTTATCAGAAAATGCGCACACGTAGAGAGTATAGTATCCAGTTTTCTAATTATTTCCGTCTCTTAAGCACTCATATGCATATGCAACTTTGAGTACAGTTGACTCGTCAAACATTCTTCCTGTTATTTGCATTCCAACCGGAAGGCCTTTAGAAAAGCCCGCATTGATGCTGAGAGCTGGGTGGCCAGTTAAATTGAATGGACCTGTATTTCTAATGTGGCATGTAGTGTGGTCCATTAAATCTGCAATGAAAATGGCAAGAATTAAAATGTGTTCAGAATGAGTAGAGTTTGTAATAATCATACGTGGGTGATATCTCACCCTTGTTTGATGGACTCATTAGATGTTTTGTTACATTTGTAAGTGAAACAGTTCATATAGACAAGCACAAATGGCACCAGATACTTGATCCGACAGTTTAGACGTCGCTGAAGTCCGACATTTCATATCTTAAAAGCGAGAATGTCACTTTACACACACACACACACACATATATATATATATATATATATATATATATATATATATATATATATATATATATATATATATATATATATATATATATATATATATGTATATATATATATATATATATATATATATATATATATATATATATATATATATATATATATATATATATATATATATATATATATATATATATATATATATATATATATATATATATATATGTTGCTGTAGAAAGCAAGTGAAAGTTGATAATTGTTTCCCATTTCTTTAGTTTTAATGTTTGTCCATAGATTCCCACTAAAGAACGTAGTTAGTTAGCAGTTTGGCTACCAACTCAGATTTAATTGATTTAGACCAATCGAAACTGTACTTCTCCCATTTTTGGGTTCTGTTAGGCCACCGTACTTGATAGCAATACATTTGTGAGACAGTGTTGAGCCATAATGGTGGAAGGTGGTTGTAAGGAAAATATCCCCCATTCACATTTAAAGCGTATAAAGATCCAATACATTCTTTAGTTATTGATAATATGCAATATTCTGTAGTAGCATTTGACTGAATAATGTTCTTCCTGGTCTAACAGCCGTTTTTTAGATAATTTTTATTTTTTTTGACATACCCTGTATGCTGTCCTGTATGTCTAGAAATTTGGCCTAGGTGGCACTGGCCAGTTGTTAATGATGGATTAAGCTGGAGTACCTGGGAGAAAACCCGCCTTACCCAAGTGAGGGGCAACTTTCTTACGTGCCTCAAGTTCGTTTGAAACCAGGATAGTAGTTTGAGGCAACGAGAAGACAATGGCATTTCCTCAGACCGCTCGGCTTTCAGGACAGCCCTCTTTAATATCTACTGATTGGTTGATCAGATACAGACCTTTGATTCCAATGTCTTTGGGAGGAAGCTTGGTGGGTGTGAATGGAATAGTTGGCATGATGAGGACATCATAAGCACTGAGGGCCTTGTCGTAGGCGTCGGTGACAGTACGGCGTAGATTCGATGCCTTGGCATACAGTGCGTTGCCATAGTTCTGTTGCATGTATTCACCGTGTATGGAAACGGCCTTGACATTGGAACAGACATCATCAGGTCTTGCTGTGAAACCTTTCTGCAGGGCTGTGATCAGACTGGTGCTATAGTGACCAAGCCGATTGTAACCATAACCTATTCAGGATATATATATATATATATATATATATATATATATATATATATATATATATATATATATAGATATATATATATATATATATATATATATATATATATATATATATATTATATACATATATATATATATATTATATATATATATATATATATATATATATATATATATATATATATATATATATATATATATATATATATATATATATATTTATATATATATATGTACACATATACATATATAGTACTACGGGGAGTGTGAAGGGTTATCAAGAAAAGGCATCGTCAATAAAGCGTCTACTAAGCTAAAATTCCAAAAAGTAGAATGAAAAAGGAAGAAAACTAGCTGTTTAACTTACCGTTTCCTCTCACCGTTTGTTGATATGTACCCTCTATCAATATGACGAGCAAAACATGATATGCTGCAAAATAAATGAAAATACAAAAGATGTATTCTTCATGTAAAGAATCTGTTGTATCGAAAAGTGTTCTCTCCCATTCATTTCATTATTTTTTAAGTTGCCATCTTTTTTGATTTATTTGTTTTGACGTATACACATTTGACTTCATAATGTATGTATGCATGTCGTTATGTGTTTACTTGGAATCTGGAATTTGATTTATCGCTTGCCTTTACTGCGGCTTAGTGGCGAGCTAGTCGTAAGGGTATTGAAAACCAGCATACCTACAACCCCCTCCCCTTACCCCAAACTACTGGCTATTTACTCACATGCCCCGCCGGGAATTGAACCCGGGTTTTGGTGAGAGGCACCAAGTAATAAGCAGCAACGCTCTAGACCTAAATATTGTTTTAATATCATAAAACTTAGCAAGTTGTTTTACACAATATGAATCAAATAAGAATACACAATAAAGCCAGTGTTTAAACAATATTTTGACTATAATACATTTTATACAAAAGTGTTTTTTTTATAATTTATTGTTCCATTTGTTATACATAACATTGTGTGATATCAATAAGCATACAATCGTGGTTCTAGTATATATTGATATATATATATACTTTGTGGTAAACAGGTACAGGTACAATCATTGCATACTCATTTTAGTTTGTGGTATATTGGGTCCATTTTCCCAGGTTTTTCTGTAGTCCAGTTGAAAATTGTATGTACGTATTCTTCAATTGTTAAGTATTGTGATAGCTTATTAGTGATATAATGTTTGGTCACTTTCCTTTTTGACCATTTACTCTTGTATATCCTCATGTTTAATTACTAGTATTCATGAAGTTACAGATAATTGAATTACTATGGTTTCCAAGGACATTTATACAAAAGTTAAAGCTAAGCTTATACAAAAGTTAAAGCCCAAGCTAAACTAATTATACCACTTTAACTACTATTAGATAGGTGAGACAAAGGTGTGGGTGAGACAAAGACAGCTAACCGTATTCTTCAGGAATATAAGAACACACTTTTCGAGGCCTGTGATTGGCTGAAGGGAGCAGGCCATGCTACAAGTCCTATAACCCTACACTTTTCGAGGCCTCTGATTGGTGGAAGGCAAGCAACTGTGGTACAATTGTATATGTAGCATGGCCTGCTCCCTTCAGCCAATCACATGCCTCGAAAAGTGTGTTCTTATTTCCTGAAGAACACGGTTAGCTGTCTTTGTCTCACCCATAAAGAGATGTTCACTGACCACAGAGGCTTTGCCCTCTGTAGGAGTGGAGTCCCTGTGGTCAGTAGACACCTACCTGTGGGTGAAACAAAAGCAGGGGAACCGTGGTCATTCGGGAAAGCACACTTGCGGAGATACCTTATATATATATATATATATATATATATATATATATAGTATATATATATATATTATATATATATATATATATATATATATTTATATATGTATATACATATATGTATATATATATATATTGTATACATATAGATATATACTATATATATATATATATATATATATATATATATATATATATATATATATAGAGAGAGAGAGAGAGAGAGAGAGAGAGAAGAGAGAGAGAGAGAGAGAGAGAGAGAGAAAGGTACCATTATTCTGCACTGGAAATCAACATCATTTTATATCTGTGCGTCTCTGATGTGATAAGACACTACAGGGAAGGCCGTAGAGCGAGGTATTCTGTTGGATATTTACAATAGCCGAAATAAATACACCTAAACATGAATCTACCATGAGGTATGATGTGTACCCCCACACACTGCTCATCCGAATATCTTACCTTCTCCATTGCCAGAGCGCTAAACTATGTGTCCTATTAACGTCAGATAATCGAGAGGAATCTGCATGCCTTCCCATCCCTTATCCTTCACTATTCCTTTCCTGTACTTCCTGTGTTCTGGAGCCTACCTTTCTCTCGGCCTGAGATTACCTGAAGGGAGCTGGCCATGCTCAAGTCAGAAAGAACAACTCGGGACCTGTGGTTTATGGGGGACCATCCTCGGTTAAATATATATATTTAAATATATATATATATATATATATATACATGTGTGTTTGTGTTCGTGCTTATTTGCGTACCATCTTTGTGCATGGGTATTGACACCTCCTCTACTGTAGCACCTGCACTGGCCAGTTGAGAGGCAGCACTGCGCACCGTACTGTCAACATCCGGATCTTGTCCTAAAAATCCTTCTTTCAAAACACCAATTCTCACTCCATCAAGGTTCTTTGTTAGCTGTAATATAAACGACCTGAATGTTACGGTATTGCGATAAGAGAATACTATGGTTTTCACATATATATATATATATATATATATATATATATATATACTGTAGAACACATATATGACACGTGTCCCAAATAAAGCGAATTGGGGAATTTTCGCATCATAGCGTGTCTTTATGTTAGCAACGGTAGCCGCCGCTGACAGCGCCAGTACAGTAAGAAAAAAGTACAGCGTTTTTATATATAGCGAAGCGGTACCACACGCTATGTACGCTATATATGAACAGACGCTAACATTGTGTGTTCTACAGTATATATATATATATATGTATATATATATATATATATATATATATATATACATATATACATATATATATATATATTATATATATATATATATATATATATATATATATATATATATATATATATATATATGTAATTATGTACCTAGGTATAATCTGGACTGATGCGGACCGTGAATTTCTCTCCGCATTAGGCAAAATACAGATTATACATGACATGAGCCGATGATATCTCAGTTTACGGTTTCCTTTATAGAAACATTCATGAAAATAATTGTCATATTTCTCTTGGTGACCATAATTGAGCAAGAGAAGCATACCAGTGACGTGTACTCTTTGACCTCCAGATTCACTGGTTGACGTGTATCAAGTCCACCATCATAGCCCGCAATGACCTGGAATGAAATAAGAATATTTATCACTGGCGATAAATACACTAGTATATTATCCCCAAACCAATTATGGCATTGAGTGTATGAAATTCGAAACAAATGGAATTTTGCCTTGGATTAGAGAACTTGAATTTGAACCTATCGGATATTTAGTTCTTTTCATTTAAAAATGGGAATGAAAAAGCTCGAAAATTATGGATTATAACAACACAATATCAAGTTCTTAATAAACGTTACGTCAATAGAAACATTGTAAGTGTTTGATAATCACCTCAAGCAACAGCGCACAATCATAGACCGTATTTGCCATTGGACCCGTATGGTCGAGCGTTTGCTCCATTGGCATAATTCCAGTATACGGGACCAGGCCTCGTGTGGGCTTCAGTCCAACTATTCCTGTCCAACAAGAGGGCAGGCGGATTGAACCTCCTTGATCACCTCCTATTGCCATCTCTACCTCCTTGATTTGAACCTTAAATATACACATGAATGGGAATTATAAGTGGAGGATAGGTGAAGGTATCTCAAGAGAGTATTATCAAAGTGAATGATATATAAAAATGATATATATAATTTTCTATGACAGCCTTATGCGAGATTCCAACTGATTCCGCCACTTGTAAAACAACTCTGCAGTTATAGCACATTCAACTATGGATGATATCGAACATCTGCTGGCTCTTGAAGAGGAAACATATCCACTATAGACCCTGGACTGAAATTAGCATGTACCCTCAGATATATGGCCACAAGAAATTATTATCGTTCTCTACAATATGGTTTCAGAATGGCAAGTAACACCATAAGGAAATTTAAGTTGCTGAAGCCATCATCACAATCTACATGGATGAAGTTATGAAACTTCCAGATATCCAAGCTGAGTGGCAAGAAATTGCAAATGGATTTTCCAAGAAATGGAACTTCCATAACACACTGGGAGCCATTGACGGAAAGCATATAGCAATCAAATGCCCACGTAAAGCAGCATCTACATATCCTAACTACAAACAGTTCCATTCCATTATCTTAATGACACTTGTGGTTGTTTGGTACATCTTTGTTCATCTTTGTAGACATTGATGCTAACTGGGCATGTGCTGACAATAGAATTTTTCATGAAAGTGGCCTACCTGAGGCACTTAAAATAAACAATATCAACATCCCTCCACCAGAACCTCTACCCTCTGATGACCAGCCAATTCCCTATTCAGTTAAGGGGGATGATGCATTCTCTCTTCGACCTTGCTTACTGAAACCTTATCCCTCTCTTGGATTGACAACGCAACAAAGGATCTTCAATTATAGATTATCTTGACCTAGACAGTAGTTGGGAATGCTTTCGGAATCTTGGCTCATCATTTTCGCTGCCTATTAACAACAATGCAGCAGCATCCTTCAAAAGGTCGAGAAAATTATGCTGGCCTATTGTGTGCTACCGTTATGTATCCAAAAACCAGACAAACCCTTGCAATGGTCTGTCAGTCAATGTTTGTCACTAACATCCTCATCTTCCAGATCAATTTTCATATCTGTTCCAGCCACTTGACCCTCCTCCTCCATATGTATCTGAAGCTCTGGTGTCTGAAGGGTGGCCTAAATCCTTAGATGTCTCAGATTTCCTCGTAAATTTTGTTCCCGAGTCCTCATCTGAGTTAGATAGACGAAAAACATCGAATGGATCTGCACGTGGGATGAAGACATGGGCTTGTTTACCTTTTTTGAGGAGTTCCTTGCTCGAATTATGACCAGTCTCGGCATGATTCTCACATGTTTTGGGATCCTCCGCTTCCTGAATTGGTAAAACACCCTTTTTCGGTTGTCGCTTCACACATTTCCCCTATTATTTGAGGATTTTCTCAAATATGTTGACATCGGTTGCCTCAGTTGCATTCCTCAAGCGGACATGTTTACTGG
>CAWWDR010000882.1:0-16658 GCA_963942565.1 Maea johnstoni | reverse complement strand
CTTGTATAGGTCTAGCCTGCCTCCCAGGCTATATTTAGGTGTCCTTCCTAGTGGATAGATGGCACTGTGGTATATTAGGAGGGTAGTTGGAAATACAACCCCCTTTGAGTGGCATTTGAGACTAGGGACTTCTTTTCTAGAATATATTGAAAGCCACTTGTAAACACTAACAGTAATGACCTTTTCGGGAACCACTCGTGGCTAATAAGTTGTTCACTAGCCTAATGAGATTTTGACTCCACTCTGATTTTAAGTCCTTGAGAGCCAGGGACTGTAAAAGACACTCAGATTGACCATGTCTGTTATAACCTTATATACAGGAAATTTGGTTTGGTTTGTCATTGAAAAGTTTTTTTAAAATTTTTGAATAGTTTTTTTATTCAGTTCTTGCATAGAAAAGTCAACATACAAATAGAACAATCATCAATTGTTGTACAAATATCATTATACATTGTCATGGGAATTACATAGAAGGTGGAAAAACTTTGATTATATGCTCACAATTGACATTTTAAGAAATTACTTCCCCCAAAAATAATGGGTTTCCTGAGGATGTACAAATAAAAATGTTTCAATAGGCATTATGATATATAAATACAGGAATAGCAACATTATATGTCTAGGATGCTTTGTTGTATTGAAAGAAGTCAAGTAATTAAGATCATCTTTTTTCAAAAATATGTGTTAAGAAACTAGGTGTCCAATCGTAAAATTTTTGGACGCCAACAATAAACTGAGGTAACAACAATAAACATGTATTTTCTCAGTTAAATAAGGCATAATATCATTATACATTGTCATGGGAATTACATAGAAGGTGGAAAAACTTTGATTATATGCTCACAATTGACATTTTAAGAAATTACTTCCCCCCAAAAACAATGGGTTTCCTGAGGATGTACAAATAAAAATGTTTCAATAGGCATTATGATATTTAAATTCAGGTTTAGAAACATTATATGTCTAGGATGCTTTGTTGTATTGAAAGAAGTCAGGTAATAAAGACCATCTTTTAAAAATATGTTTTGAAACTGGGTGTCCAATTGTAAAATTTTTGGACGCCAACAATATACTGAGGTAACAAAAATAAACATGTATTTTCTCAGTTAAACAAGGCATAATATCATTATACATTGTCATGGGAATTACATAGAAGGTGGAAAAACTTTGATTATATGCTCACAATTGACATTTTAAGAAATTACTCCCCCCCCCCCCAAAAAAAATGGGTTTCCTGAGGATGTACGAATAAAAATGTTTCAATAGGCATTATGATATATAAATACAGGAATAGCAACATTATATGTCTAGGATGCTTTGTTGTATTGAAAGAAGTCAAGTAATAAAGACCATCTTTTTTCAAAAATATGTGTTAAGAAACTGGGTGTCCAATTGTAAAATTTTTGGACGACAACAATATACTGAGGTAACAACCATACACATGTATTTACTCAGCAAAATAAGGCATAATATTATTAAACATTGTCATGGGAATTATAAAAAGGTGGAAAAACATTGATTATGTGCTCACGATTGACATTTTAAGAAATTACTTCCCCCCCAAAAAATGGGTTTCCTGAGGATGTACAAATAAAAATGTTTCAATAGGCATTATGATATAGGAAATACAGGAATAGCAACATTATATGTGTAGGATGCTTTGTTGTATTGAAAGAAGTCAAGTAATAAAGACCATCTTTTTTCAAAAATATGTGTTTAGAAACTGGGTGTCCAATTGTAAAATTTTTGGACGACAACAATATACTGAGGTAACAACCATAAACATGTATTTACTCAGTTAAATAAGGCATAATATCATGATTATACATTGTCATGTTAATTATATAGAAGGTGGTAAAACTTTGATTATATACTCGCAATTGACATTTTAAGAAATTACTTTGATTTCCTGAGGGGTGATTTTTGGGGGTTTGGGTGTCCAAAAGACGCCCAGACACCCTGCTGGCTAAGACTATGTCTATGAGCATTTGGCAGTTACTATCTTTTGAGTTATCTGAATTTTGGAATGAAAGAATATATGTATTCCCTTGCTCAGAGCCTAGTGATTTGTTGCATTTAGTTATATCATATTCACAAGAACGTCACTTAGTGTACCAGCAAAGAAGCCTTATACAAACATACAAAAAAAATGTAAGCTATAATTTACCATATGGACATTATCAAGGCCAACTAGTTCATGGCTTGTAACTCTACCGTACTTTCAAGAATAATATCATGCTACCAAAAAAGCCACTAATGAGATAAGCAGGCAACCCAACCCCTCATATACCTCAGTGAGGATTAGGGGAGGTCCACCAGGCCCTAATGCTTAAACCTCGTCCCTGGATTTCGGATTTGGAAAGTGTTTTTTGGTTTAGACTTATTTTACTTTTTTTTTTTAACAAATCAATCTAATGTTCTCATCTAGGCTACAGAGCTGAGAATGCTTTGTAACAGTCAAAACTGTAACCTACAACCTATCTCAAATGTGATTGGTCCGAGAGGTGTGCATCAACCCTCTGTAATGTGAGCATCAGACTGTCCTTTGTGTCGTCTTCTTCTAGATAGTTGAGTACTCTGCCTTGTGGAGAGATGTGTATCTACGTTTTGTAGTGTTGGTAGTGGGCTGTCATTGGAGATGTCCTCTTCTTGTGAAGGAGAGTGATCGTTGGATGAGTCTTCATCTGATGAATCTTCCATGTCAGGTTTTTTGGTGACATAACGGGACGACCTTGATCATCTGTTCTGCTCTTAGGAAGAGATAGGTCCATCATACCCTCATCCTGGTCCATAGTGATTTTGGAAGTATTCTCCATGTTTTATCTGTAAAGATATATATATTCAGTTCATGTTTCAGGAGTTAAGATGTGTGTCGAAATACACTAATCTTGCATATGGGAAGTGATTAGGTTGATTTACCATACTATAAGTTTATTACATTTGATAATGCTTTTAGCCATATACAATTTATATAATAGAGGATAGACTGATTAGTAATAAAGGAATGTAGCCAACTTATAGCCAAGTTAGTAGCACACTCTGGTTTCCTCCAACACAACTGGCTGGTTATGACTGGAAATATGGCAGAAAAAAATGACGATACCTGGTATCTATCCTATCTGCAGAAATTTAGAGAGGTTTAAATCAGTAAATGAATATATTGTTCCATCGTAATTCAACTCAATTATGTATACACCCCCACCCCAGTATTAGAATTCCAATCAAACAAATGTCTAAAACCTGCTCATTAAATTATATTGCCCATCCCCCCCCCCCCCCCCAACAAAACAAAAATTGACAGTGAGAGAGAGTGAGCTAGTCTCTGATCCAGAAACATTTTAATCAAATAAACAGGTAGAGGGGTAGCAGCCTTGGTGTTGTCAGGGAGCACATTCATGTATAGGCACAGACGGCTCTGTCAGTAAACCTTTTCAGATACGTGTGTGGTATCTGTGATAAGTTCTTAGTGTCCTTGTATTGGCTTTGTTTTACTAAAAAATAAATACAATATACAGGAGATAGAGACAGGGAAAATTATCAAATAGTACAGAAAAAAATAAAGGAAGTAGCACAAAGACAGAGGACTAAAAAGATATATACAATACAGGGAAGAAAGAAAGCAAAGCAATTTAGAAGGCATAAATCAGTCAGACAGAAGAAGAACAGTGACAGAGGGAATACAAAATGAGAGATTCAGAAAATCACATACAGGGAGGCATTTAAATAATTAAAAAAGAACCCCTGGCCTCTGCCAATCAATTTAAGAGAATTAATTAATGTGAATCAATAAATATAAATTGGTGAGAGACAACAGAGACTGAGAATCAGTGGGAGGAAGCAAATCAAACATACTCAAATGGATGAAAACAGAGAAAGCATAAGGAATACAGAATGCAGAAATAAAGGGAAAGAGAATATTTAAAAAATGAAAAGAATTGATGCACAAAGAAATAAAAAGAACATGAGAGGGGTTTTGATGCAATATATATATATATGTATATATGTATATATATATATATATATATATATATATATATATATATATATATATATATATATATATATATATATATAGGAGGTAAAAAATGAAATACAGGAGACAAAAAATATAAAATGATGAAATTAGTTCAATAATTTTTGCTAGAATGGCCTATATTGTTTATCATGTATTTAAAGATTTGAAAATTTTTTCGAATTAAGTTATAATTTTTGTTAGAATGGTCTGTATTGTTTATCATGTATTTAAAGTTTTATATCTAAATTCTTACCTGCTCACATTGGAAGCTATCTCCAGGGCTTGCTCTGGTCACCCAAAAGGTAGGCTCTCATTTGGCAGTCTCTCCCTATGGAAGATCCTTGCGATGATCATAGCGGAGGGTCTACTAAATGTAGCCTCCAAAATTAAAAATAGACCGTGGTTTGTGTGATCCCCGCTAGGGGCCGCACTGATACCGGTCATGACGTCACGGTTGGCGCATGCGCCTTCATCCTCTTCTCTTTTGGGCGCCATTGCTCTGCCAATCGGTTTTTGAAAGCTCTCGGAAGTTTTACGCTCGTTTATGCTTAAACTCGAGCCTACAGTACAGACGTACAAGCGAGTATAACAGTGAGACCATTATACATCGCTGGGACAGGTAACTTGTCGGTATCTCTGTGTTTTCCCTGTATATTGTCTTGTTTTCCATCTGACCTTCGACGATGTCGTCGGCCAGCGTGTATAGCGTCGGTCCCGCGGCGGGACGACCTTCTTCTCAGATTCGGTGTGGGGCTTCGCCCTGCCCGAATTTCACCACTCGCCCTGCTCCTGACGTACCCTGGATCGCGCACGGGTGCTGCTCTCGGCACACCCGTTGTGACAGGAATCATACCTGCACTGTGTGCGAATCCTGGACGGAGGAGACCTGGGTAGGATTCGATTCTTGGATGACCAAGAGAATCCAACGGTCTGAGAGGGATGCGGCCTATCGGGCCCGCAAAACTAAAGCACGCAGAGAACGTTCTCGTTCTCCGCGCTCTGACAAACCTTCAGGTTTGCCATTAGAGCGTGGTCGAGCTAGGACTCGACGTACCGCACCTGCGGTAACTCCCGCAGCTGCGGGAAGTGCGGTAAATACCGCAATCGCGGGAAATGCGGTAAATACCGCAACTGCGGTAAATCCCGCAAATGCGGGAGATGCGGGAAATCCCGCAATCGCGGTAACTTCTGCGGTAACCTCCGCAACTGCGGTGTCTTCCGCAACCGCAGTGTCAGCCTCTTCTACCGCATCTACGGGGAAGAGATCTGGGGGAAAATCTCCCACTCCTGAACACAGGAGGAGATCTCCAAGGAAGGCCGTGCCTTCAACTCGTCTTCGTGACGAGTCACCCCCAACGAAGAAGTCCCGCGGGGCTGCTGCTCCTAGCAGAAAAAAGGGGGGGGGGGCCACAAAGAGTGGTGCCTCAGAGGGGTCTTCTGGCCCCACTACTAGGAGCAGCACCCGGAGGACTGCTTCGGCAGCTGCTGCTACATCTGCGGTGATCACCGCACCTGCGGTATCTCCCGCAGTAGCAGTATCTCCATTGGGCGTACTCCAACAAAGGCTGCCTTGAAGTCATATGACGCAGCCCAGGTGGGAGTCGCCTCGCCGATGAGAGACCCCTTGTTCCCCGAACTCGAAGCGGATCCACTGGGGGGTGACCCCTATGTGGACCTGTTCGGAGAGGACTCTGAAGGGGAGCACATTCCCTGTGGTCAGCAAGAAAACATGGAGAAATTGTTTGAGCTGGCAGGGCGTGCAAGCTCTCAGGGTCATGGCCTGGTGGAAGAGGACTTGTTTCCCCCCCCAGTCCTGACTCTGGCTAATCAGCCACAACCACAGCCAACACCGAATGTGCCTCCGGTGTTCGACATAGCGACGTTAGTGGCGGCCCTGAAGGGGGCAAATCCTCCTCCTCCGCCTCAGCAGCCAGATATGACACAGTCAATCTTGGCGATCACTCAGTCGCTTGTGGCAATTTCTCAGAAGCTGGATAAACCAGCTGCCCCTGAGAAGAGACCAAGATCTCCCTCTTTGTCTCCATCGAGGTGCTCACCTCCTCCGTCCAAGAGACCTCACCGCCGTGAGGCCTCTCCCTCGCCTACTAGGACGAGGTCCGGCCGGTCGTCACCGGCATCTTTGTCTCCCGGTCAGTTCTCTGACCAATCGGATGATGAGGAAGACGATCTCTTAGATGATCAAGTGGAGGAGGTCTTCGACCCCTGTGGTCTTCCGCCTGTAGAGGCGTGGTCTGAGCTCGATCGAGAGCTCTTGGGCGCAGCTTCCGACAAGCCTGCGGAACCTGTGGCTCCCCCTGAGGTGCCTCCGCCACTTCAGACAGCCGCGACGGCCTCCACGTCCACCGCTCCGGTGACGTCGGTCTACGCAAGGCTGGGTCCGCCTAGGGATGGGAGTGGAGATCACACGACCCCACCACACCCTGACCTTACTAGGTCGTGGCATGAATCCTGGGAGGCGCAGGATTTTAAATTTTCTCGCCCTCTGGAGTTCGTACCCGTTCTCCATGCACTTGCGAAGGTGCTAAAGTTCTCCTCACCACCATCCGCTTCTCCTCCCTCGGAGGAGTCGGAGTTCAGTGTCTTTGCCACACCGACCTCACGTGCGGTGGAGGCACCAGCGCTATGGGCCCGTGACCGGGTCTCTAAAATAGCGTGTACTGTCGACGACAGACGGGTGGTGAAGGAGGCCGGGTCCTTCGGGGACTCTACCCTCGCGCGCTTCTTCCCTCTTGTCGAAGAGGACGAGACCTTGCTTAAGGTCCTCGAAGTGGACGCCGAGGTGACAGAGTACATGCGATCCACCTACAAGCTGGATTGGGATCCGGCGAAGCCCTTTGGACCGAAAGGACCACATCAGGTGACCAAAGAGGCGGAGAGATTCGCAAAGCAAGTCGAATCGACTTCATCTCTCCTCGCGTGCCTCTCTATATATTTGCAGCGAACTCAAGGGTTCATTTCTGCAACTATAGTAAGTAGAGAGAAAGAGCGCGCTGCTCTCCTCGCGGGGTTGACGCCACCACCTATGCCAGAATGTATGGTGGACGAGACACTGGCCGGGGCCGTGTCTCTGGCCAACTATTTAACCGCAGCTATACGACGCATCTCCACACGCCAGAAGTTGGAGGCGGGGTTTGACCGTCGCATCCGATTCTTATCGGCAGCTCTGGCGGAGAACAAGAAAGTCGTGCCCACGATGGCCAGACTGCGTCTCAGAGAGCTTCCCCTGACAAAGGGTCTCATGTTTGCGGGCCAATGGACCCAAACAGTAGAGTCGACCACCAAGACCCAACTCTTGAGTGTGTCACAGGCTCAGTTAGCCCGTGACCAGCCCTCGACCTCGAAGCAATCGGGGGATCGTTTTCGGATCCCCTTCAAAAAAGGCAGAGGTTCGGGCGGCAAGTACAACAAGAAGGGTAAAAAAGGTGGTGGAGGCTCGAACTCCTCCTCGTCCGAAGGCGGTGGAGGTAGAGGTGCCGGTAGAGGCCGTGGTAGGGGTCGAGGTGGAGGCGCCAAAAAAGACGCTTACTCCACCTATAACACCCCAAAACCAGCCCCCAAAGCTGATGCAGAATGATCAGCTTTGTCCGGTGGGGGGGCGATTAAGAGCGTTCGCCCACCTGTGGCCCCTGATTACGTCGGACCAGTTTGTACTGCAGACTGTAACCAAGGGCTACAGGATAGAGTTCACGGGGAACCCCCCAAGAACAAAGGAGCCCCGCTGCACCCCGATTCCTCGGAATCAGGCGCGACGTCAGGACCTCGAACGAGGCCTGGAGTCCATGCTCGAGAAACGGGCGATCAGGGAGATTCCCTTCCACACGGACATACCGGGGTTTTACTCCCCTATCTTTCTGGTGGCCAAAGAGTCGGGCGGTTGGCGCCCGATCCTCAATTTAAAGGCGTTCAACAAATTCGTAAAGCCCCTATCCTTTCGGATGGAGACGCTACGAACAGTGATGGACTGCCTGGGAGAGGCCCACCAGCAGAGGCTAAAGACCTCAGAGCATTTGAGGGACTCCTCAATGAGACGTGGAGACGTGGGCAGTCTCTATAGATTTAAGAGACGCCTACTTTCACGTCCCCGTAGCTCCCGAACACACACGGTTCCTCCGCTTTGCCTACGATGGCAGGGCGTACGAATTCCTGGTGCTCCCGTTCGGGCTCTCAACAGCACCTCGGGTGTTCACGAGGATTGTGCGAACCATCGAGGCGTTCCTCAAGATACAGGGTGTAGACATGCACCAGTATCTAGACGACTGGCTTCTGAAGAACCAGTCAAGGTCGCTTGTGGAACGTCAATGCGACCTCACACTGTTCTGGGTGACAAAACTGGGCTTCCTCGTAAACGAAGGAAAGTCCCAGTTGATACCCACACAGTTCCCAGCATTCCTGGGATCGACCCTCGACCTCATCAACATGCTCGTTTTCCCGAGCGAGAAGAGGGTCATCAGAGCGTCGCGACTGGCATCCTCGCTCCTAGCACGGAGCCCTCAGCCAGCGAAAACTTGGCAGAAGCTCTTAGGACATCTGTCCAGTCTGCGCGAGTTAGTCCCCATGGCGGTGACGCATACTCGTCTGATCCAACTTATGCTCCACAGTCAGTGGACGCAAGTCTCGGACAGCCCATATCTCCGGATATACCCCGACCACGAATCGCTCAGAGAGCTGGAGTGGTGGGCAATGCGGGCCAACCTGACGGTGGGCCGGCCGTTTCTCAGGCCAGATCCGACTATGACGATAGTCACGGATGCCTCGATGGAGGGCTGGGGAGGTCACCTAGGAGACTGGGTGATCTCAGGTCAGTGGCCGCGGGCTTGGGCCAAGCACCACATCAACTGGCTCGAACTGCAGGCAGTATGGCTGACTCTGCAGCATTTTCTGCCTCAGGTACGGGACACTGCTGTGGATGTCCTTACGGACAATACCACTACAGTGGCCTACATCAACAAGGAGGGTGGAACTCAGTCCCCCACCTTGTGCTACCTGGCACTGGACCTGTGGGCCTGGTGCAGGCAACACGGGATCTACCTGGTTGCCAACCACATATCGGGAGTCAGGAACGTCCTGGCGGACGCCCTGTCCAGGGGGAAACACAACCACCCCACGGAGTGGTCCCTCCACAAGACAGTGGTTCGGCTCATATTCGAGCATTGGCCGACTCCCCATGTGGATCTCTTCGCGTCAGAGAAGAACCACAAACTTCCAGTGTTCTACTCAGTGCGCCCCTCTCAGACGTCGAGCGGAATAAACGCTCTGACGCAGAATTGGGAGAGTCTGTACGGGTACGCGTACCCGCCGACCAACCTCATCCCGAGGGTATTGAGGAAACTGAGGCTGCAGTGGTCAGCCCGGATCCTCCTAGTAGCCCCGTTCTGGCCCAGCCAGCCGTGGTTCCGTCAGCTGACCAGCATGCTGACAGACCTTCCGCGAGTGATCACACCCAAGGACAACCTCCTGAAGAACTCGGTCACGGGGATGTTTTACCCCAAACCGGACAGAATGAGACTGGCTGTATGGCCGCTGTCCGCAAATCCTTCGTTGACCGAGGCTTTTCGCAGGGAGTTGCAGAGACGGCAGCCAGGGCCAGGCGAGAATCAACTTGCCGGCTTTATGATTCCCGTCTTCTCCACTACCGACGATGGTGTGTGGAGCGAGGTGTGGGTCCCGCTGAGGCCCCTGTAGCGGAAGTCGCGGAATTCCTGAATGGCCTGCGGACGGTGAAGCATAAGGGGAAGCCCTTAGCTCCGTCAACCATTGCAGGATACAAATCTGCTATCGCAGCCATTCATAGAGGTTTTCCGGATGGGACAACTGTGTCGTCCAACACGGATTTGTCGACCCTTATTAAGGGTTTGTTTGTGGTTTCCGCCAGACCAAGGACGCTCAATGAGACTTGGGATCTCCCGACGGTACTCAAGTACCTAGCGGGCCCTCCCTTTGAGCCGATTCACACGGCACCATTGAGGTCGGTGGCGGTCAAGACAGCTTTCCTACTGCAGCTGGCTTCGGCCAGGCGAGGAAGCTGGGTCCATTCCTGCAGGATAGACGCATGTCATCTGCGGTGGGAAAATGGAGGAGTCCGTCTTCTCCCATCCCTCCTATTGGACAAAAACCAGTCGGTCTCGTTTACTCCTAGTGAGGTGTTTCTCCTCAGCCTAAAGGAGTTCTCGCCAGACGACAAAGTACATTGCCCTGTCCGGGCCCTGAAATGGTACTTGGAATTAACCAAGCCCTTGCGAGGGGATGAAAAAGCCCTTTTCATTCGGTCAAGGGAGCCTTATACTAAGGCTACCAAGAGTACAGTCGCTGGTTGGGTCAAAGAGGCCATAGCGGGGGCGTTCTCGCACCTTCCTAAGGAACGGAGGCAACGCATGGGCATTAGAGCCCACGACACCAGAGGGGTCGCAACTACTTGGGCTACAATGGCCGGAGTGCCATTTGAAGCTATTATGGATGCCGCAGCCTGGAGCCGGCCGCAAACTTTTGCGCAGTTCTATCTTAAAGATCTTCCTGCAACAAAAGGCAGGTTTAGTAGAGCAGTGCTGGTCACGGCTGGCACAGCTTCTAGGAAATAGAACTGATCCTTCCACAGCTTTTCTTGGCGGTGGTACTCTGCTTCCAATGTGAGCAGGTAAGAATTTAGATATAAAACAGGAAATTAGAAGTAATTTCTTTTTTATAATAAATACTTACCTGCGATCATTGCCCACCCTTCTGTATCCTCCCCTAGAATCCGTTCTTCCACGATGGCCAGACTGCGTCTCAGAGAGCTTCCCCTGACAAAGGGTCTCATGTTTGCGGGCCAATGGACCCAAACAGTAGAGTCGACCACCAAGACCCAACTCTTGAGTGTGTCACAGGCTCAGTTAGCCCGTGACCAGCCCTCGACCTCGAAGCAATCGGGGGATCGTTTTCGGATCCCCTTCAAAAAAGGCAGAGGTTCGGGCGGCAAGTACAACAAGAAGGGTAAAAAAGGTGGTGGAGGCTCGAACTCCTCCTCGTCCGAAGGCGGTGGAGGTAGAGGTGCCGGTAGAGGCCGTGGTAGGGGTCGAGGTGGAGGCGCCAAAAAAGACGCTTACTCCACCTATAACACCCCAAAACCAGCCCCCAAAGCTGATGCAGAATGATCAGCTTTGTCCGGTGGGGGGGCGATTAAGAGCGTTCGCCCACCTGTGGCCCCTGATTACGTCGGACCAGTTTGTACTGCAGACTGTAACCAAGGGCTACAGGATAGAGTTCACGGGGAACCCCCCAAGAACAAAGGAGCCCCGCTGCACCCCGATTCCTCGGAATCAGGCGCGACGTCAGGACCTCGAACGAGGCCTGGAGTCCATGCTCGAGAAACGGGCGATCAGGGAGATTCCCTTCCACACGGACATACCGGGGTTTTACTCCCCTATCTTTCTGGTGGCCAAAGAGTCGGGCGGTTGGCGCCCGATCCTCAATTTAAAGGCGTTCAACAAATTCGTAAAGCCCCTATCCTTTCGGATGGAGACGCTACGAACAGTGATGGACTGCCTGGGAGAGGCCCACCAGCAGAGGCTAAAGACCTCAGAGCATTTGAGGGACTCCTCAATGAGACGTGGAGACGTGGGCAGTCTCTATAGATTTAAGAGACGCCTACTTTCACGTCCCCGTAGCTCCCGAACACACACGGTTCCTCCGCTTTGCCTACGATGGCAGGGCGTACGAATTCCTGGTGCTCCCGTTCGGGCTCTCAACAGCACCTCGGGTGTTCACGAGGATTGTGCGAACCATCGAGGCGTTCCTCAAGATACAGGGTGTAGACATGCACCAGTATCTAGACGACTGGCTTCTGAAGAACCAGTCAAGGTCGCTTGTGGAACGTCAATGCGACCTCACACTGTTCTGGGTGACAAAACTGGGCTTCCTCGTAAACGAAGGAAAGTCCCAGTTGATACCCACACAGTTCCCAGCATTCCTGGGATCGACCCTCGACCTCATCAACATGCTCGTTTTCCCGAGCGAGAAGAGGGTCATCAGAGCGTCGCGACTGGCATCCTCGCTCCTAGCACGGAGCCCTCAGCCAGCGAAAACTTGGCAGAAGCTCTTAGGACATCTGTCCAGTCTGCGCGAGTTAGTCCCCATGGCGGTGACGCATACTCGTCTGATCCAACTTATGCTCCACAGTCAGTGGACGCAAGTCTCGGACAGCCCATATCTCCGGATATACCCCGACCACGAATCGCTCAGAGAGCTGGAGTGGTGGGCAATGCGGGCCAACCTGACGGTTGGCCGGCCGTTTCTCAGGCCAGATCCGACTATGACGATAGTCACGGATGCCTCGATGGAGGGCTGGGGAGGTCACCTAGGAGACTGGGTGATCTCAGGTCAGTGGCCGCGGGCTTGGGCCAAGCACCACATCAACTGGCTCGAACTGCAGGCAGTATGGCTGACTCTGCAGCATTTTCTGCCTCAGGTACGGGACACTGCTGTGGATGTCCTTACAGACAATACCACTACAGTGGCCTACATCAACAAGGAGGGTGGAACTCAGTCCCCCACCTTGTGCTACCTGGCACTGGACCTGTGGGCCTGGTGCAGGCAACACGGGATCTACCTGGTTGCCAACCACATATCGGGAGTCAGGAACGTCCTGGCGGACGCCCTGTCCAGGGGGAAACACAACCACCCCACGGAGTGGTCCCTCCACAAGACAGGGGTTCGGCTCATATTCGAGCATTGGCCGACTCCCCATGTGGATCTCTTCGCGTCAGAGAAGAACCACAAACTTCCAGTGTTCTACTCAGTGCGCCCCTCTCAGACGTCGAGCGGAATAAACGCTCTGACGCAGAATTGGGAGAGTCTGTACGGGTACGCGTACCCGCCGACCAACCTCATCCCGAGGGTATTGAGGAAACTGAGGCTGCAGTGGTCAGCCCGGATCCTCCTAGTAGCCCCGTTCTGGCCCAGCCAGCCGTGGTTCCGTCAGCTGACCAGCATGCTGACAGACCTTCCGCGAGTGATCACACCCAAGGACAACCTCCTGAAGAACTCGGTCACGGGGATGTTTTACCCCAAACCGGACAGAATGAGACTGGCTGTATGGCCGCTGTCCGCAAATCCTTCGTTGACCGAGGCTTTTCGCAGGGAGTTGCAGAGACGGCAGCCAGGGCCAGGCGAGAATCAACTTGCCGGCTTTATGATTCCCGTCTTCTCCACTACCGACGATGGTGTGTGGAGCGAGGTGTGGGTCCCGCTGAGGCCCCTGTAGCGGAAGTCGCGGAATTCCTGAATGGCCTGCGGACGGTGAAGCATAAGGGGAAGCCCTTAGCTCCGTCAACCATTGCAGGATACAAATCTGCTATCGCAGCCATTCATAGAGGTTTTCCGGATGGGACAACTGTGTCGTCCAACACGGATTTGTCGACCCTTATTAAGGGTTTGTTTGTGGTTTCCGCCAGACCAAGGACGCTCAATGAGACTTGGGATCTCCCGACGGTACTCAAGTACCTAGCGGGCCCTCCCTTTGAGCCGATTCACACGGCACCATTGAGGTCGGTGGCGGTCAAGACAGCTTTCCTACTGCAGCTGGCTTCGGCCAGGCGAGGAAGCTGGGTCCATTCCTGCAGGATAGACGCATGTCATCTGCGGTGGGAAAATGGAGGAGTCCGTCTTCTCCCATCCCTCCTATTGGACAAAAACCAGTCGGTCTCGTTTACTCCTAGTGAGGTGTTTCTCCTCAGCCTAAAGGAGTTCTCGCCAGACGACAAAGTACATTGCCCTGTCCGGGCCCTGAAATGGTACTTGGAATTAACCAAGCCCTTGCGAGGGGATGAAAAAGCCCTTTTCATTCGGTCAAGGGAGCCTTATACTAAGGCTACCAAGAGTACAGTCGCTGGTTGGGTCAAAGAGGCCATAGCGGGGGCGTTCTAAGGAACGGAGGCAACGCATGGGCATTAGAGCCCACGACACCAGAGGGGTCGCAACTACTTGGGCTACAATGGCCGGAGTGCCATTTGAAGCTATTATGGATGCCGCAGCCTGGAGCCGGCCGCAAACTTTTGCGCAGTTCTATCTTAAAGATCTTCCTGCAACAAAAGGCAGGTTTAGTAGAGCAGTGCTGGTCACGGCTGGCACAGCTTCTAGGAAATAGAACTGATCCTTCCACAGCTTTTCTTGGCGGTGGTACTCTGCTTCCAATGTGAGCAGGTAAGAATTTAGATATAAAACAGGAAATTAGAAGTAATTTCTTTTTTATAATAAATACTTACCTGCGATCATTGCCCACCCTTCTGTATCCTCCCCTAGAATCCGTTCTTCCACGATGGCCAGACTGCGTCTCAGAGAGCTTCCCCTGACAAAGGGTCTCATGTTTGTGCGCCAACCGTGACGTCATGACCGGTATTAGTGCGGCCCCTAGCGGGGATCACACAAACCACGGTCTATTTTTAATTTTGGAGGCTACATTTAGTAGACCCTCCGCTATGATCATCGCAAGGATCTTCCATAGGGAGAGACTGCCAAATGAGAGCCTACCTTTTGGGTGACCAGAGCAAGCCCTGGAGATAGCTTCCAATGATCGCAGGTAAGTATTTATTATAAAAAAGAAATTACTTCTAATTTCCTGATTTACAAAAAACTAGTATATATAACGTAACAAATTCATATCTTAAAACACACTGAGAATTCAGACTCAGACACATCGTCATCTGCGAACATCGTCTGCCACACCATACCAACAAAAATGATTAAATATAACGTTTTTATTGTTCCCGTCTCAAACCCATTCGGTAAATTCGGGAAGATTAAGCACACGTTAACATTACCCTTTATACAGTATCCCATACTAACCCATGGTCTCCATTTCACTGTTCAGCACCTATCCTGTGTAATGATTCTTATAGCATGACTATTGAAATATTCCCTTAGGTCTATCTATCAGTGTTACCTGTAATCCAGGTTCAGCACGCACTAATGCCAGTCTAACCTTGGATGAAGAAAAGAATGGATATGTAGCGAGAGATCAATTACTATATGCGCCATAGTGAGATGCTGGACTCATGCCAGGAGTCACTCACTGGCAGCAGCGCGAGGTCACGTGGGAAAAAGGACCAATCAGGGCTCTCTTATTGATTACATTACAGAGAAACCTGATCTCCACTATCAGCTGGGCACAAATATTTGGCTATTAGGGGGCTATTAGTTGCCGCTGGTTGAGGCTAGCATGTTCAGGTTGACCGGCTGGTGTCGAATCCACTTGTGTTTTGGTCATCTAAGGTCTAACTCTTCCCCAATCTCTCTTCCTCTTTAACTCTGGATCAGCACTATCTGTCCCTGCCTAACAGTTCCCCAATCTCTTAGTATCTCTGTTCAGCACTTGCCCTAAAGGTTCCCCAATCTCTCCTCCTCTGTAATCCAGGTTCAGCACTTGTCCTGCCTAACGGTTCCCCAATCTCTCCTCCTCTGTAATCCAGGTTCAGCACTTGTCCTGCCTAACAGTTCCCCAATCTCTCCTCCTCTGTAATCCAGGTTCAGCACTTGCCCTGCCTAATGGTTCCCCAATCTCTCCTCCTCTGTAATCCAGGTTCAGCACTTGCCCTGCCTAACAGTTCCCCAATCTCTCCTCCTCTGTAATCCAGGTTCAGCACTTGCCCTGCCTAATGGTTCCCCAATCTCTCCTCCTCTGTAATCCAGGTTCAGCACTTGCCCTGCCTAATGGTTCCCCAATCTCTCTTCCTCTGTTATTCAGGTTCAGCACTTGTCCTGCCTAATGGTTCCCCAATCTCTCCTCCTCTGTTATTCAGGTTCAGCACTTGCCCTGCCTAATGGTTCCCCAATCTCTCCTCCTCTGTAATCCAGGATCAGCACTATCTGTCCCTGCCTAACGGTTCCCCAATCTCTCCTCCTCTGTAATCCAGGTTCAGCACTTGTCCTAACGGTTCTTCCTCTGTAATCCAGGTTCAGCACTTGCCCTGCCTAACGGTTCCCCAATCTCTCCTCCTCTGTAATCCAGGTTCAGCACTTGTCCTAACGGTTCTTCCTCTGTAATCCAGGTTCAGCACTTGCCCTGCCTAACGGTTCCCCAATCTCTCCTCCTCTGTAATCCAGGTTCAGCACTTGTCCTAACGGTTCTTCCTCTGTAATCCAGGTTCAGCACTTGTCCTGCCTAACAGTTCCCCAATCTCTCCTCCTCTGTAATCCAGGTTCAGCACTATCTGTCCCTGCCTAACGGTTCCCCAATCTCTCCTCCTCTGTAATCCAGGTTCAGCACTTGTCCTAACGGTTCTTCCTCTGTAATCCAGGTTCAGCACTTGCCCTGCCTAACGGTTCCCCAATCTCTCCTCCTCTGTAATCCAGGTTCAGCACTTATCCTAACGGTTCTTCCTCTGTAATCCAGGTTCAGCACTTGCCCTGCCTAACGGTTCCCCAATCTCTCCTCCTCTGTAATCCAGGTTCAGCACTTGTCCTAACGGTTCTTCCTCTGTAATCCAGGTTCAGCACTTGCCCTGCCTAACGGTTCCCCAATCTCTCCTCCTCTGTAAACCAGGTTCAGCACTTGTCCTAACGGTTCTTCCTCTGTAATCCAGGTTCAGCACTTGCCCTGCCTAACGGTTCCCCAATCTCTCCTCCTCTGTAATCCAGGTTCAGCACTTATCCT
>CAWWDR010000878.1:0-15000 GCA_963942565.1 Maea johnstoni | reverse complement strand
CTTAGAAAACACCTGAAAATACCCGAAAGCTAACACTAAATTGTACTATGTAGCCCTTTTTAGCATGGCTGGCAATTGTAATCGTCTGAAAGGCTTAAATATTCTAGTGGAATGGTTGGCTTAAGTAGGAAACGTACTCGGTTGTGGACTGAATCTGATTTATATCCAGTGAAGTTTTAAAAGAGTTTCAATTTGCAACATATCTTAATTTTGAAAGGCATCTAAGACTAACTGGAAATGAAACATACATAGATCATGAGTACTCGCACCTATTCTTTAAAAGCAATCCGTTTTTTTCTAATGGTTAGAATAGACCTTTAGCCTTCAGATTTTAAATTAAATATTGACAGGTTGTTATTGATGGAGCAAAAGTGACCATTGGAAGGATATCCTGTGGTTCTGATACTTTGAGCGCAGGATGCATCAGCATTCCAGGTATTTCCACAGTTTCATAAAAATGCTGCTTGCTGCTTGTGTGTATAATGATGATTAAAAACTAATTGTTGACAAGACAATTTTTATTTCAATGTCTTTACGCTTTTTTATATTTTCTTTGTAAATATCATGTATTTTGTAATCAGTGCAAACGAGTTACTAATATCACAACGTGTGCCACCAAATGTTTAAAAAATCAAGTATTTATACTTAATATGCATGACCTTTTTACAAATATGCTCCTGTAGTATGCAGTTGGTGAAATGAAATATGCTTTCTAACTGATGTCGTTTTTTAAAATGTGAGAGATTTTAACAAAGCCTTTGGCATTGTTTGGAATGCCCTTTAAGGTGTTGCACTATTGTGCACCCTGCATACATTGAGAAGTAAGGGTAGTTAAGACGTTCTCTATATACAGAGGTTCCTGACAACAAGGATCACAGAAGTCATCATGTACAGGAACAGAGAAGGGTATTGGAATAACGTTATCAGAAATAAATGTAAAATTATTTCCACAAATAAAATGACGTATATCAATTACAAGGTCATTTCAGCTGATTTGAAGACAAAAGTTCATGGTTGAGTATACATGATATTCATTATCATTAATTGGACAGATCCTACACTATTTTATTCATGGAATCATGATTCGTTTTATTGTTTCAAAATTAGTGCTGATCTTCTTTTCCACCCTTTTCAAGAGGTTAGAAACTGACCCTGTAGACACCATTGTATGGAGACAGTGCTCGCTGTCTTTACTTTTGTCCTCAGCACTAACCACGTAAATGCCCAATATACCAAAAAGGACAATAATCATGAGAAAGGCATCCTCCTTTTAGATGTTTTTTCCTTGGACATTATCAACAAAAACGTACATTCAGGAAGTCATGCAAAATTTTGAAATTGTGAATGTAATAGCAAAGAAAACCATAGTGGAGTCACAACAAAAATCTAAAGGATATCATGACAAAAAGACCAAAGAACCTTCATTGCAGAGAGGAGATTGTGTATTGTTGAAGAATCAGAACATACAACCGCATTTTCTAAGGAAATTGCCTATTCTTGATTGTAGAATGTGGGCCAAGCTTCACATACAAACTAAACAATATATAAACTGGTTGAGATGGTAGATCCTTTGTTAACGCAAATCAACTTATACCCTACTAAGACCCAGACAGGACCCCGTTGAAAGAGGTACTGGGAGGACAGTACAATTACTGAAAAGGGGGAAGGGTAGTGTTGCGCCAGGGTGCTAAGACCGCAGGAAGAGTAGAAAATGACAGTGTACAAAGGATCCGTGCACCAAAAAAGTGAATGGCGGGCGCACAGATCCATACCCATAGTACAGGTGGACGGTGCATGGATAGAGCACTGATCAACAGGTGGGGATGTGTGAAATGGCAGATCGAAGGTAAATGGGTGGAAATTGCATTAAGTAATAGTCAGGTGTAGCAAGTGCGCATGGAAGTGACAATACCAACAGCATAGGGATACCCATTGAAGGTTCAAGCACTTGGAGCTTAAGGGAACATTTCCTTCATTAAACTATGTAAATTAATTCTTACACCATTAAACTATATATTTTCTTGAAGGAATGCTATCACGTCAGTTATTTTTTCTGTTAAAAGCATCAGGCTGACCACATAACAGATCTCCTATTCCATGTGAAGGCTCTGGGTATCATCTTCATGTATTATGGCTGCCAACTGGCTCTAAATCACCCGATTGTTGTTACGGATAAATAATGATCGAGCGCCAAAACAGCTGAAAAAACTTTCTTGCTTTACTGACCTAATCCCTTTACAAATAAAGAAACAATAGTAATTCTATCAATACGCCTTGCCATGTCGTTAGTTTCCGGTATCTTCGGCAAATTTTGTTTACCATAGAAACCTACTCTGGACATGGTCAGATATTTACCTTGACCATTTCACTTTTCTGGCTGCTACGCGCCGTAGGGATGAACAATGCGTCAAGACCTTTAAACTTATTTGATGGTAAATACAAGCATTTTGTAGTGGAAGACAAGAAGGCTCACCTTGATCTTAATCAAATAGCCAATGCTGTTAAGCTAAATGATGATATCTATGATAGTTCTGCTGATTAACTTTTTCGAAAAATACCTTGGGAAGGTAAATATAGCTTTGGGTGGACTAATACCTTGGTATCTCTCATGATATCAACAAAATGGTAAATAACAGAACTAAATATCAACAAGAAATAGGGGATATTAAGAAATAGGTTAACGTCTGGCAATCACGTAACCTTACACCCTGTGGTAAAACAGTTTAAGACAAATAGCAAATGGACCATGTTTCAAAATGAAATGAAATTGGCGGATACTTTTTAGTTTGGCCCACACTACTGAAGAACACACAATTTACGCATCTGTTAATGTATAGCGTACATAGCGTGTGGTTCCGCTTCGCTGTAAATAAAAACGCTATACTTTTTTTCTGTACTTTGACGCTGTCAGCAGCGGCTACCGTCGCTAACATAAAAATACGCTATGATGTGAAAACTCCCCAATTCGCTATATTTGGGACATGCGTCATATGTGTGTTCTACAGTATTTAGAAAGGACAGAATAAACTACCACTAGCATTTTTGGTTAGACGTTATTATAAATAATGGACTGCAGATGCTACAAAAAAGTGATTGCTTCAAAGACAAAGAAGTTATATTAATTACACCTTTATGGTTTAACAATAGATTCCAACTACAGTCAAACTGCTAGTGGCACGAAAGGGGCATAATGGTAACAAATGACCTTTTAGATGTCTTTCACAATATTCTTACTCTTGAGTGTGTAGGGTGTTTACACCTAAAATCAACTACAGATTATGAAGGCTTAGAACTGGTTCATACTGAGAGACAATTTTGCTGTGAATAGAATGATTTAAACGCCAGGTCTTTATCTTACTTAAAACCTGAGTTATGATCCAGAACGTAAGTGAAGGTCTGCCAAATTACAGGACAATGTTCTAAGGTTCTTAAGGTGATGGGTACCATTGCAAGCCAGTTAAAAGTCCTGTCCCAAAACACACCTTAAAGCAGCATAATCCTATAACTAGGTGTATCTCCAGGTTCCTGAGTGTTATCAGGTAGAGAATATCATCGCCACCTGTCATTATTCAATCCATATTCTGTTTTATTTCAAAATTTACAACTTTTCTTTCAAATGACATATTCTTTAATTCATTAATTCATTAATTACGCAGGTGATAGTTACTGCAGGTTCAGAGTTACTTTAGGGATATCATTGACTATGCCCAATAAAAAGTATTTTTTTGATTTTTTACTGCTGAAGATTTTTACAGGCCATAACGTGATAAATTTTAGTTAGAAATCTCCACACCAACTACACTTGGTAACCTCACATGCTCATAGCTAGCGCCTATTTAGAGCATCCTGACCACAAGCCATTATCTTGAGATCGTCGAGGTGTATCCTTGTGCAACTGTCTTTTGTTTCCAGTGCTCAGAAGTGATCAGCTAGGTATGTCCACTACTATCAAAGGGGTTCCCATGCCTCCACACACGAGATGTCTCACTAAAATTTTCAATGTTATGGCCTGTAAAAATCTTTAGCAGTAAAAGATTAAAAAATTACTTCTTATTGGGCATTGTCAATGATATCCGTAAGGTAACCGTGAACCTGTAGTGACCATCACCTGCGTAAGTAATGAGATTATGTCATTTGAGTGAAAAGTTGTAAATATTGAAATGAATTAGATTATGGGTTGACTACAGACGGCTGACTATAATATTCTCTCCCTGATAACACTCAGGAACCTATAGATGCACCTTGTTATATGATTATGCTGCTGTGAGGTGTGTTTTGGGATGGGGCTTTTAACTCGCTTGCAATGGTACTCATCACCTTAAGTATAAGATGGAATACCCAGGGTGGTCATTTTATGGCTAATTTAGTAGTACTATGAACTAAAACATTCAATATCAAGAAAAACCATAACAAACCATATATTTTCTGAAAGCTCTAAGTTTAATGGTTCAGATTTTTCCGATCTCAGCCAAAAAAAATCCAAAATGGTCGCCAAAATGGCTGGCACCTATATGAAATCCCATGCTGGTTCAATGTTAGACCATAGAACTGACTATATAACATAATTTTCAGTCCGATTCATTACACTACCTTTTCTCTGAAGATATCAGAATCAGATCTTCATTCAAATCGGTTGAAGTCCAAGATGGCTGCCAAATTCTTGTAGTAAATAAAGAAAAAGTCATCCACATATTGAAAAAATGTCTCATTCATTATAATCCATCATTCATGGAAATTTCAAGTTAATTGTCAAATCTGTTGTTATTCAAGAAAAATCAATAATGCAAATAATCATGAAATCACCCATACATGTATTGAGTGATGATATGGAAGACCACAGACATTTTAATCCTGATGTTGCTGGTGGCCAATACATAATGATGGAAAAAAATGAAAAATGACTGAAACCCTGGCATATGAGTACTCATCTGAGAGTACTCGGTGAGAGCTTTCCAATGAATACCAACATGATAGGGTTTAGATTGTTTTCAAAAATCTTGGCATCCTTACGTTTTCAATAAAAGTAGCCTCAGCATTGAAAGGGTTAATGTTTCATCTAATCCATGAAGTACAAGTCTGATTTGTTATGTCAATCAACAGTGGGAAGCTGTATTCTTCAGTTTTGCACATATCATAAATAATTGTGTAGACTGTTGTCATGGGGTCATCCTTTCTAGATTTAATGTTCTTTACCTCTGCCTCAAACCAGTCTACTTACCCATCTTCTTCACATTTGTGATAAACTCCCTTTCCAACTAATGCCTCAGGATTTCGGACATAAACATTCAACTGAGATTTTGCTTGTAAGACTTTGCAGTTGATTTCAGCATTTTGAGCTTAAATAAAACTTCACGTTTTTTTGTTTTTGACTTTTTCCTCTATTTCTGCCTTCGAGTGATATTTCAAATGTGCCTCATCTTTCACACTTTCATCCATATCAGTATTCAGAGGGTTCAGTTCTAGCACCTAAAGTAAGTTTTGTTTCAAAGTTACCGTTTCCAATTTCTTGCCTTTATGAGATGCATAAAAAAGTTTACGGTCACCCTTTGCTCCCAAGACAGTTTTGTAGTACTTCAGCTGACATAATATAGCTTCCCTCCGATCATGTTCACTGATGGTGAGTATTTTTTCCACAACCTCATGTGCTGTCCAGGTGCCCCCATACTGCATTATCTCGCGACTTAGTTTGAGTTTTATATCAACAGCAACTGTGTCCTTATGTTCTTTCTTCTCCTGTTTTTTCTTCTGATAGTCTTTTGAGCTCTTCCTTTCTTTCTTTCCCTCTGAATCACGATAACCATTTCTGCAGAAAGGAGTTCTACTGCTAGCTGTGAGAAAGCCTTATACTCAGACGAAGCATCCACCTAACTCCCAAATAATGTTCTATTGATTTCTTCATTTAAAATACCACTTTCCATCTCAAACATTGGATTGTTTTTCATTGCTGCTGAACCATTATTCGACCAATCACAGAGTGTTGATGACATGATTTCAATATCAGCATTCAGATCCAAAATGGAACCGGCCTGTTTCAACTTCTTCTCAAATGGGTCCATAACCAGGGCATGTAAAACACCCATTGCATGACATCCTGCCTTGTACAATCTTTCTTTAATATCAAACCGTATCGATTTGATCAATTTATTTTCATCTGGCATGTCCCGAAGAAAGTCAATCACATCGTTCCAATGGTAGTACAGAGCTGCACACTCATAAAATGTGATATTCATGCGGTGACCATGATATGTGACAAACATATTCTTCTTGTTTCTACCTTTCAAAAATGTTTCCCAGAGTTCAGGTTTACCAGCAGCTTGTGAACCCCTTTTTGTAAAAGGTTCAGCTGCCGTGCGTGCTATGCGATGAGTTCCTGACTCATCTGAATGCAGACTGTAAGGGTTGCTACCTTCTGCTAACATCTCATCAAGTGTTCTTAATGCCTTACTAGCTGCTGGGTCCAGGTTTATGAGTAAATGCATCCTACAAGCAAATGTGCCCATCTCTATAATTTCTTGCTTTCTAGCACCTGGTAGGTTTTCAAAACCAGGAATCACAGTAGACAGTAGCTTTCCTCGAAATTCTTCTATAAGTCGGTTGAAGAGCCCATTCACAGAAGCCTGATCTGACAGTAATGACTTAAAACTTGTAACAAGTTTTGCATGTATGTCACTTTTCTCCTGATCCGAATCTGCCACAGATGACGATATATTGTTCATGATTCTGTGAAATGACTTGACATAGGTTTCTACATCTCCACCTATTTCCTGTTGTAGCCCAATGGTTATATTCTTTCCAGATTGTAAAGTTGCCTGCATTCCTTCATAGTGTGTGTGGGCAAAGGTGATTGCATCCTGGTGCAAAGTAGTGCCAGTGTTACCTTCTGGGTAATTTGAATTTGTCAATATTCCTTCGGCAACTTGTTTGCAGGCTATAATCTTGGCCTCCATCATTAAACGGCTTCTCAATAAAGCTGGACTTGGAAGCCTCTCAGGTAAACAATCTGTAAGCTTCTTGCAGACTGTAGTTATTACACTTGGCAGCTTCCTCATAGACACATTGCCTTCAGTTAGGAGGGTCATGCAGACTTCTCGGATTTCATTTGTATAGCAGCAATTTTGAAAAGTTTTTATCTGTTGATTCTCTGTGCACTCTATGACAGCTTCTAGGTTGCGGACAGTTGCATTCAAATCAGTGATCTCTCTTTCTTTGTGGCTTATTTCAGAACTGTATTTTTCTTTTGTCTATCAAATCCTTCTGCACTAGTTCAGCATTTACTTTAACACGGGATAGTTTCTTCTGCAAACCATGCTTTTCATCCTTTAGTTCTACTATTTTTTTGGTACACCCTGCAAGTTTGTCTTCCAGAGACGAATGCCAATGTTGGTGGCTCTCTTCATTTTCAATTACGGTTTCCCATAATTCATCATTTTCCCTTAGGAGTTCTACATTTTCTCTCTTTTTTTCATCTACTTCTATCTTGAGTTTTTTAATTGTTCGCTCTTTTGAATCCAGGGCCCGCTTTCTTGTCATGACCGTTGGCATTTTAGCCTTGAGTGTGTAAAAGTCACTCATGCACTTATCAAGCTCATTGGTTTTCTTTCCTCCTCTATTGCCTTGAGTTGACATTTCATTTCAGTCTGATCTATGCTTGCTTCTTTCATTATGTCTTTATATCTGTTTTCACAAATTTGAACTGACACATCAGCTTTTTCTGCCATTGCCACTGCCTTTATTTATAGCTCATTTCGCTCTTGTTCCGATTGAACTAGTTTTTCTTTTAGCATTTTATTTTCACTTACAACATTTTTTGTTTCCTGGAGAACTGACTTTAGTTTCTCTGAAGACTTATCATCTATATTTACTTTTGGAGTCTTGGCCAGCGGTGGATGGAATTCCTTGCTCTGCCACTCTCTGTATAGCGAGCTACCTTTGTTTTTTTGGAGTTCTTTGGCCTTTTTAATAGTATCGTTGATTTTGCTCTGAAGGCTCTTCTGGTTGCACTTGCTGTATGACTCCTTCTGAATGAGTTCATACAATATAACGGATACACTTTTACCAGGCTGCCTGGCCTGCTCTTCGATCCATCCATTAGTTGGAATTTCCTTAAATTCCATGGATGCTGAAAATATTCAATAGACGATATTGAAACATTAAAATTATATGAGATAGCTCAACATATGAACTAGGGGTTTATACTATATACCTTCCAAATAATAAGGTGTGGTATGTATTTCATTTACAAAATTATTGTAATACCATTCCTATAATTAATTATTATTACGACTTTCGTCTAGCCTCTTTTTTTTTTAAATTGGGCATGACTTTATCTCCACCACCAGCTGGGGGTGCCCATAGCACCAATTTTGGTCTATTAGCGGCTATTAGTTGACACTGGTTGCAGCTAGCATGTTCAGATCGACCGACTGAGTTCAAATCCACTTGCGTTTGGTCATCTAAGGTATAAGCTGGGAGCTGGGTCATTTGACCTCTCAGACATGCTATTTTCAAAATCGCCCAGCACCCTCAATTTTTACAGCAGGTCTATAATTTTGGTGACAAAATAATCTACAGGAAGTAATCTTCATGAGATACTAACCTGCATCTTGCTTGTTCCCAGCTATCTCCATTGAATCCGCTCCTATAAACAAAACTTCATCAGAACTAGTGGAAGCCATGTTTGTTTTCAAAATCAGGTCACATATCTTACCTGGGGCAGGTTTTTCCTTTTCCAAAAGTTATATATGGGGCCAATTTTGATTGGCTACTAAGTGCTGGGCTCCATAGAAAAGAGCCATGCCAAAAATTCCAACCAGGCCATGACCTGGACTGTACAGTGCAGAAGTACTATGATGTAGGTCACCCTTTCACAAGAACATTTCCAAATTAACACTGCCATCGCTCCCAAAGTCAAGCAAGTAGACTTGTCAAACTAATGTAGTTTATAGAGTAATGTCTCTTCTATCTATACATATAAGCAATATGGAAATCGGTCAAAAAACAATTTTTTATGAACATTTTTTGGCAGAGTAGTGGGAATACTTGGGATTTGCCCCATTGATGCAGCAGTGCCGTGAACACCCTAGAGTGTGTAAATGAAACTTACAATATGAATATGAATTTCTTTAGAACATCACAGTTTGAAACGTAGAATAAAGGATTTCTTAGAATTTCATGATAAACCAGAAACCACAGAACCCTTTCTATGAAGCAGCTTAATTAATATACTCCTAAATATTGACATAAAGGGCGTTTCCAATCTTTGTAAAAATTGCAATCTTCAAATGAGAATATTCTGTTGCAGATTTGCAATAAATGGTCAGGGAAAGCTCTATAGACTTGGATGCACACAATGTCTCTGTCTCTACATCTTTGGCTTGGCATAAACATATTATTTACGACACCTACCTCAAATATATTCAATTCTGATTAAAGATTCTCCCTTGTGTACACTATGTAAGAATAGTGAAGACAGCATTGAACATATGTCCTATTACTCAGGAATTTTGGAAATCAGTTCCAGAATGGCTCGCTGCTATTGGCTATAGTAATTACAACTTGTCAATAGAGCATAGAACATATCATTTTGGGGTACATAGACAATAATGTTTTTTCGGTTTCATTACACTAATCTCTAAACAGGTTATAACCTGTATATAAATATATAAATATATAATATATAAATATATAAATATATATTTATAATATATAAATATATAATGCAATGAAAATGGATAAAAAACACGCTCACAAACAACAGGTCATTAGTGACATGAAAAACTAATTTTCTTAGAAAGATACAAGGCCAGTTTAAAGGGTAAACAAGCTCTTTTTGATAAAAAATGGGCTTCTATGTCTAGGTATTTTAAGTCTTTTACTTACTACCCAATATAACTCGTTGCACAATTGGTCTATATAATATACAGTGATACATTATCATGCATTAAACAATGGTCATAGTTGACACATAGGAACATAACCAAAAATATAATAAACAAAAGATTATATACAAAGGATTAATTAAAGTGGAGCTTGCACCTCCTGGGGAACCCTTAGCTAGTGTAGCACCCTGCTCGCCTTATAAAAGAAGAGGGATGTGTGGATCTGTCTGTGGATACTCTTTGGTTTTGAAGGCTCTGCACGTTCTCTATCCCTTTTCCTTCCTTTGCCTAGAATGATATGCTTTGTCTCTGTTTAATACAGTGACAAAGGAACACTAGAAAGACTTGATGGCACTAAATGGCCTTGTGTGCCAATGTTCCTTTAAGCCCTCATTCTTTCATTCATTCCTGCGGGCAGTATAACTCATGCATATCATATCTCAATTAATCCTCTTTGAATCGACTATGTTCTTTTAGCCAAGATGGCTGACATTTCCAGTCAACATTTAACCACTAACGTCGTCATCATACAATCTCCTGTTCTTCGATTCGAATATTGGCACGGGTAATGTCGCATACTACTGTCAGACCCGCATCAAAGTGAGCATCATGCCATATTCTAAACAGTGAGTAAATCGATAGATGTCGCCACGTGCCATCAAACTTTAACATATTATTCAGTGTTGCTTAGAATGTGACGGTGATATCCTTTGCTCGTAACACAACTTTTCTCCATATGTCGCATCACAATTCTTAAGTTTACGTTTATACTAAAATTGGATAAGCATGTCAATTGTGCCTGTTATATCGCGAGGTAACTACATGTATGTAGCCTCAGTCGTAGTATATGTCTAAGCTTGCAGCGCTCTTAAATATCCGTATTTTCCTATGAATTGTATAAGCATAGTTCATATACTTATATATAAGTATTTTTCTTACTAAGCATATATTTTAGCGTTATGAATCCGTGCAATCAGTGAGTATTCGAATACAATTAATACACATCAATTCAATCGTTACATGTCAGTTACTAGCTTGTCTTCTGTTATTGTTTTTTTTGCTTATGATAAATAGCATTCAATGCTCTAATCGATACTATATTGAATCCATATAAAATGCCACACAAAGAGTGCAACAGAACCATAATCACTGTCTTGTTTATTTGCATCCAGAGAAAGTCCGATACAAGGCGATAGGAGTGGAGATGAATGTAGTGGAAAGCTGTATGAAGCTAGTGGCGCTGGGCGCAACACAGCGCAAAGGTTAGGCAAGTATGGAAAAAGAATGGATCAAAATAGAGGCCGGCGCACGGATCCATGTCTCAGAGGGAATGGTTAGAGATGTAACAGTTATGTAATATGAGGAAAATGGGTAGTGAGTAAAAGCAATTTAGTGATCGTGTAAATATATAAGTTCACCTGGGAAAAGAAAGAAAAGGTCTGATTTGGAAAATATTTGTTACTGAAATACCATGAAGCTGAGAATATGGGGAATTCAAAAACATTAATCAGAACTTGCCCCCCAATATGGTATGAGCAAACCTCTGGGTCATGGACTATAAAGTGTGATCTGCTACTTGATATTAAAGTACGTTATTTCATAATCATATTTGTATGGTTATCAATTTGCCAACTCCTGTGAAATATAATTGCCCACTCCAAACCTATATTCTCACCGGACCCCTGGTGGCCAGGATTGGAACTGAACAAAATGGCGCGAAAGAAGCCCCAATATTGGACCGCGAGAAATCTCAACCAACGTATAACTGTCAACTCCACTGATTTGAGCAGTACTCTCCTGATTCCAGACCTCAAATATGATCTCTACTGATAGAGCACCTGATTTGAAGAAATCTTCAGATTAGCTACTGATTTGCCAACTTTCAAAAAGCATGCATCCACCCTTCTTCAAAAATAAATTTACTTTCTAGCCAAGAGCCAAAAATTTCATAATATGCTGAACATAGAAGTATTTGATCTTGAAAGATCACACAGTGTAAGTGTTGATTATGATCATATATTCAGTTATAAAGCTACCTGTTTGTTCTTGATAACTCTGTGTATATCATCATGCAGCAATAATGTGATCTACTACACAAACGGCGTACAGATCAATGTCTCAGAGGGAATGGTTAGAAATGTAACAGTTATTAAATATGAGGAAAATGGGTAGTGAGTAAAAGCAATTTAGTGATCGTGTAAATATATAAGTTCACCTGGGAAAAGAAAGAAAAGGTCTGATTTGGAAAATATTTGTTACTGAAATACCATGAAGCTGAGAATATGGGGAATTCAAAAACATTAATCAGAATTTGCCCCCAATATGGTATGAGCAACCCTCTAGGTCATGGACTATAAAGTGTGATCTGCTACTTGATATTAAAGTACGTTATTTCATTATTGTATTTGTATGGTTATCAATTTGCCAACTCCTGCGAAATATAATTGCCCACTCCAAACCTATATTCTCACCGGACCCCTGGTGGCCAGGATTGGAACTGAACATAACGGCGTGAAAGAAGCCCCAATATTAAACCGCGAGAAATCTCAACCAACGTATAACTGTCAACTCCACTGATTTGAGCAGTACTCTCCTGATTCCAGACCTCAAATATGATCTCTACTGATAGAGCACCTGATTTGAAGAAATCTTCAGATTAGCTACTGATTTGCCAATTTTCAAAAAGCATCCACCCTTCTTCAAAAATAAATTTACTTTCTAGCCAAGAGCTTAAAATTTCATAATATGCTGAACATAGAAGTATTTGATCTTGAAAGATCACACAGTGTAAGTGTTGATGATGATGATATTTTCAGTTACAAAGCTACCTGTTTGTTCTTGATAACTCTGTGTATATCATCATGCCGCAATAATGTGATCTACTACACAAAATTAAAGTTATCCCATTAACATACATGTACATGGTTATCAATTATAAAGGCGCACTCCTTAAGCACACGTACATGTACAAGTACTAACCTCTCCCCTAGTGGGCAGAATTGGAACTAAACAAAACCAAACCAAACGAAAGCAAAACAAGCTGCAATAATAAACCGCCTGAAATCTCCTGATTTTGGAGTGTTGAATGTTGATAGGTATGCCAACGTAAATGCACAATATCAATTGAACATTCCATAACGCACACGTACCCTGATTTAAGAACTTATGGCCAGTTTAAAGATATTCTCAGCATCAGGACTAGTGAGCGACATCGCCGCGTAGACACGCGTGTAGCCAAGCGTCCAGAAAAGAAGTGGAGCAGAGAACCACCCACAGCTTCACTTATTGCGACATCTAAATTTCACTTATTGCGACATCTAAAATGTAAGTAGACGGGAGCGAAAATATACAGAAAATTTTCCCATAAATTGTGATAATACACGCTATCAATCTCACGCATTACTTAAATTTTTGGCCGCTCTGTTTCATAGATTAACTCGCTGCCAAAAACAGGGCGACCGCCGGCAGTTTGTAGCAGTGGTTTGTGTGTAGTGTACTCGAAGCCCTAGTGGCTTGGACTAATACTAATGATAACCTCTCGGTTATAAAACAGGGCGGGCCCTTTCTAAAGCCGCTAGCGTCTAGATGTGTTGGTCATTTTGGAATCACCAGAGCGATCATCATTCACAGCAAGACACTGACCTCATCGTAAATAAATAAATGTTGAAAGATTCTATTAAACGTTTTATTATAAGTGTTATAGTTCTTCAAATTTGCTTTACATTTTCGAATAAACTGTGAATTCCAAACCCTTTCAAAATTTTAAAGGATGATAGGTGGTGTAGTCAGTCTTTATAATATCGTGGCATGTTCATTCGACTTGTGTTGATATATCCTATGTGGTCTGAGGGAATTACATATGTTTATAACAAACACTTGTCAAATTGAAAAGAATAATGATATGAACCTATGTCATCCCTTATAGATATTTCTACATTTATTTTTTAAACAGCTGTTTTATTGTCTAGATGTTATTCATCTTATTAGTTTTGGACACTAGGCAAGAGCGAAAGCTTATATATGCTAAGATATCTACATCTTACAGGGGATGACCTAGTTTCAGCCTCCCCCTATAATCCAATACGTGCTACTACTTTCCGGGCAAAAACCGTATTGAAGCGAAAGTAGGTCAACACAAATCTCAAAACTATGTCCTATATAGGTTGATTTGACCTCAAAGAACTTGACACTGCTTCGCTTCCACAGCGTAGACTCGCCATCCTCGCGACATAGATGTGACCAGATGTGTCACTCAAAGTTCAGGGCAAGTCTATCGACATTTATGTTTCACATGTCCTTATTAATTAACAATGCGGCCTCAGCAACACACCCATAAGAACAAATCGCAGAAAATAATGGAATTTTTGAAAGTTTTTTGAATTGAAGGGATTGCTTAAAGATACAAATAAACGTGCCAGATGACACAAAAGCTAACATATTTCGTACGTACCAGAGTACTATGATATAACAATAGATTCTCTATCGCTAAGAGTTGGCTGTGTTACAAACACGAATTGACCCATTTTTGAGTATGGAACAAGAAACATAGAATTAGACTCGTGTCCCTGAAAAAACAGGTCATATAAACCAGAGACGGATATTGGAGCTTCCCTGCTTACTGTTGACTATTGTAGGAACAAGGTTGTCCTCTTTCTCTATAGGCTAAACTAGAAGAAGAAAAGCCATCATGCTGAACCTAGGAGATATCTTCCCAAACTTTGAAGCGGACAGCACGATAGGCAGAATAAAACTCTACGATTTCCTTGGTGATTCGTAAGTTTTTTCATATAATGATACACTATGTGTAGTATATTATATCATATAATATGGTTAAATTGTATTTCAATAATTTATATGACAATATGTTTTATCATACCTCACGTGAAGGGCGTAAGCTAACCGTGGTTCGCCAACCCATGCTGTTGTGCTCACTAGGCAATGTGAAAACTTGATATGGTCAACAAGAACATTGCTATTTTTGATAGTGTGTTGTTTGTTCAGTATGATAAAACAAATATATATATATATATATATATATATATATATATATATATATATATATATATATATATATATATATATATATATATATATATATATATATATATATATATATATATAT